>JACWBX010003580.1:0-12631 GCA_014622435.1 Polypedilum pembai
AATCACTTTCTGATTTTTATTCAAAGATTTCATATATCAAATCCAATAAAATTTTCGTTTCCAAGAGCACCTTTCATCTTTTCCCATAAGTACATTTGCTTATTACACACATCTTTTCAATATGATTAAAGAGATTAAACTTTACAAAGAAATCTTATTTGAAATAAAATCACATTAATATTGTAATATATATATGTAGCTAAGAGAACTCTTTTCATCTTTTTTTTATCGTCAAGGCAGCTGCCTAGGTAGAGCTTTTTCGTGGTGTATGATAAACGCATTTCAATTTTTACATAAGCGCTATTGTATGCCAGAAAGGAGTGAAAAAAAAGTTTGATTCATAAGAGAGAGTCAAGAAAGCTTTGGCAAAATCCTTTTCTCGCTAGCTGAGAATATAAAAAGAGCCGTGTGTAGTGTGAAAGAGAATATAACAAGTAAGCAAGCAGAAAAAAGGTTTCTTGTACGAGAAAGGGAAATATAAAATTGACCAAGTCGTAAAAGTTTACAGGCACAAGAGAAAGGGCAAAGGCTCATTTCTCTAGACCTATAACTTGCGATAACATTCAATCGAGTAGAAATTGCAAATGATAATGAAAGTTGAATGTTGATCAGGTGCTGAAATAAAGTGCGTTAAAACAAAGTAAGTGCGTGCGTGCTGCTGTTTCGATTTTATGTCGTTGCTCTCGCCATTAATATTATTTTTATTTCGAATTTCAAATTTAATTCTCATTGCTAAAGTTCCATTATGTCCTAACAAGAGAATCCTCATAAACTCTGCGATTTATGGACAAATGTGAATTGTTCAGACTTTTATCGCTCTTGAGCGATATCATTTCGTATTCTTAATGTCATACTGGGTATACAAAAAAAAAGTCGACCCAGCGTGGTAAACTGTTAGCTATCTAAAGAGGTACAATAATATTTGTGATGACGTTGCATGAAAACTATTTACGTTCGCACATGGAAAATTGAAAATGGTAGGCAGTGATCAAAATGAATTGGGTTGGAAAGTTTCTGGCAATGATGAATGAGTGGAATGAGAAGGGCAAGCGAGTAATATTTCTTTACTCCTTCTCTTTCTTTCTGAATTTTTGATTTTTATTGTTATCGAGACCAATATTTTTCGAATAGAAATAAATTTTAGGCATCATCACCACTTTGCTTTTTATTGTTGTTGTCCCTCTTGCTACTGAATTATATATGTCCCTTTGTAGCTTTTTTTGCTCTTTTTTCTTTATTTGTAATCTGTTCCATATAATTTCATTCTTTTTCTTTCAGTTCTTATCATCTTCTTATGATCACCCTAAACGAATATTTACGACTGCCATTCTTCATAACACAATTATGTATTTTTCTCCTCGCCTACTCGTTTATTTAAGGAAATAATCAACTTGAGATTGCATGGATTTGAACAAGAGATTACATGCAAGTGATTTACACATGATTTTTCTCTCATGACTAAGTGAAATTGGTTGTATGAATAGAGAGTTTTCAGTCGCTTTGGGGCAATTTATACATTTACTTTTTGGAAAGTTTTCTCATCACTGACATGCCAAAAAAGCAAGCTCGATTAGGCCTTTTGTTAAACTGTGGGCGTGTTGTCATTTGTTGATTACTTTTTTGCTCTTTTTTGACGTGAGTAAAGTTTATCATTTTTTGATTAGAAATATAATAACTTTTTATTAACAGGCTTCTTTAAATATTTCTGTTTCAATTCATTGAATTACAATTTTAGAGCCTTATATATGACTGCATTAGCGAATATTTTATTAATTTCTTAAAAGAATCAGACAAATAAGAAACTTTATTTTGTTTACTTTCAATTCATTGGAAAATATTTATTCAGAAAATAAAAAGGCTCCGCTGTAATGCAGATAAGAAGAATTATGCGCACAATTTTTCTTCTTCTTATCTGTATAATGTCAAAACCTAATCATTTAATGAAGAATTGTTATAAGCATGAGTTTGAAATACGGTACCATCTTCCCTCGATTATAAGAGCCGGTTCTTATATTCGAATATAAGGGCTTAAGCTCTTACATTCAAATATAAGAACAGTCTTTATATTCGAACAAAAATCAAAATTTTTGGTAAATTTCAAAAATTTTTATTTTTAACGCATTTTTAAAAAAAGCTCTTATATTCAAAAGCTTTTATATTCGAATAAAATTCTGAAAAACCAAAAATTTTAAAAATGTGGGTTTGTTCGAATATAAGGTCGGCTCTTATAATCTAGGGAAAACGGTAATTCTTTAATAAAGAATAGTAGTAAATTTTCAATTAAAGTAACTTAAATATGATGAAAGAAATAATAATCAAAGCAATTGAATCAATTAGAGGAAAAATATCCATTTCATATATGTAATAAAGTTAGCTCATTCATCATAAAAAAAATACGATATGTATCATGTATATTACAGCTTAACATATGAGAAATTTCTATTTGAGACGGATACATTTATATATTCAATTGCGGAAATCAACAAAAGAGAAAGGAAGGCCTTTTTCCCCATTTTATGCTTTATCTTTCATTTTCTCATAATCTCAGACCTCGCATATGCATATGTCTTATGAGAATTGTGCAAAAGATGAAGACGAAGAAGTATACTTACTATTTATGTATTCAGTTTGTGAGGGATTTTAGAATAACTAAATGGAAGATAGATATAAAATTAGTAAGAGGAAAAAGCGGGCTCTAAAACAATGAGGAAAATAGAAAATTGTAACCATCGTTCTCATTCACATGTGAAACAAAGAAGAAACATTTACATTTATTATTGCCAATGGCCTCGACCGGAGCAATCTCATACATACAGAAGCATAGTAATTCAATGAGATCGAGAAAAAGAGAGAAGTTGAAGAACAAAAAAAATTTGCTAGAATTATGTTGTCGTATTAGGTTGAATGAGAGAAAAGGAAGGAAAAAAAGGTTCAAAAGTTTTCCTCATCTGTGGCCTCACAATAGATTATATGCATGCTCAAAAATGAATCACTGAAGGTATGTACATACTTCTATATTTTGAATGAACATAAAAAAGGGATTATTTCATTTTGTTTTGTACTGATGTGAGAACCCACATTCTACACAATAGTTTTCTATCTTTACACTATTGTGGCATCTTATATCAAGTTTTTTTTATCACCTTTTTTCTTTCTTTTGTTGAAAGAGTTGACATCGGTTGATGTAGTGAATATGAGTTGACTTTACTGTTATAATAACAATATTTTGAGAGTAAAGGAACTTTTTTCATTTCTTGAGATTTATTTAAGGAATTGTATTATCACTTTTGTGAATTTTCATAAAGAGCTGTACCAAGTTTTCATCAAAAAGAAATTTAAATTTAACAACTTTTTAAAATTTAAATTTAACAATTGTTTGTTTTTGTTTACATTTTAATCTTACTTCTTTTTGAAAGCTTCCTATACTTTTTCAGTTAAATTTTCCGTCAAACGAAAATTCAAATTCTCTAGCTTATTTCAAAAAGAAAATTTAACTCTATCAATTTTCTATGCATATCAATTTGGCATCAACGTTATCTGAATAGACAGAAACATTCACACATATTAGAAACACATTTATTCTTCACATCAACACATGTTTTCATTATTGAAATGAACAAAAATCGAATTCTGACCTCTTTTCGTTTCCAATCATCATCAGCATTAGCACCTCCATCAATATCGTCGTCACTCTTAACTTTTGACTTATCTCGCTCCGACTGACATTTATTTCGTTGACGTCGACGTGAGATGCAGTGAGTGCTGCAAGCAACAATTGAGAGCTTGCTAGCAACATAATAGACAGCCATTAATATAAACAGCCATTCGTTCAAATGCACGAAAAGCACTAAATGGTTGTTGGCTGTAAATCTGATACAAATTCACACAAGTTTTTCTGTTTATGTCACTGGGCACTATTCCAAAATCACTTTTTTTTGTTTCACTTCCTTAATTGAATTTTCTTTGCACTTAATTTGGAATTTATTTCATTCTTGTAACAGAACATAGGTCATATGACACAGTGGCTTTTGTTGTAACCTCACTAATTTATCATTCTGTTTGGATAAAATGAGAAAATTACATTACTTTAACACAGGCTCAAGTGCTATGTAGCAAAGAAAAGGCGATAATGAATGACAGAAAGATTTTTTAATTAATTAAAAAACTTTTTGCTTTTCATTTTTCATCTCTTCCTTGTCTTCTTCGCACTTTTTTGTTCTATTTGTATTTTCTCTTTGAACCGATCCTTCCACTTGAATGGAACAACCAAAAAACTTTTTCTTCACTCTATTTATTTTCAATGCTTGTGTTGAGAACTCTTTTACACGCTTTCGAGTATTATAGAGGCGTGAAATTTGCTTTGGACACTTCGTAAAATAAAAAAACACTAAACATTATTTTTTATCAAACAAACTTATTTTTGAAAATGTTAAAATTGCTTGCTATTTGAATTTTATGTGGAAAGGGTTGAAAGAAAAAAGTTCAATATCGATCTATGAAGAGGAAAATTTCATGTCAAAATGAAATGGGATTTAAATAAGTTTCCAATAAAAGAGAAACTTTTGATCATAAAAAATTTTTAATATTGCTCATAAAATTCTTCTAGCATCAATTCAATTTGAGTGTTTTCCATAATTGAAAGCACTAAAAAAAGGTCTCAACAACAAGAGTAGCATCTTTAACCCTTTATTACTTGAAAATAAATTAATATAACACTCAATTTATTTGTTTATTCTTTCAACAGCTTCATTTTCTCACACACACACAAAATTATCTTACTTGTTTACGCTCAATAAAATTTTTATTTTTATCCTTTGAACCTAAACTCGACTCATCATGTCATCATAATTTATTCTAATGATTATTAACTGTAAATGTTTAATGATGGACACACAAGTGTATGTAATTGCCTCATTCACGCAGCTGCCAAGCTAAAGTTGCTCCTTAATTAGCTATCATTACAATTAATGTTTTACTCTTTTCATTTCACTTGATGTATATGTGTATGTTAGTCTATAAAAAATAACTTGTCTGTTACTGAACTGTGCAGTCACTCATGAATAGGAAAATGAGAGAAATTAGCTGTCCATATCAGAGATTTTCATGTTAAATTTTGTTTATTCACATAAACATTCAGCAGCTGCCGACAACACAAGCGTTAGATAAGTTAATCCAATATTATTATCAATAATCCTGCCGCATGTCTTTGTCATGCATTTACATTCCTTTTAAAGTCTCAATAGACAGTTCAAAAACTTCACATTTAATTTTTATCGTTTTTGTAACAATTCTTCTTTGAAAATAAATTGAGAAAAAGAAACTTTTCAATTCACAAAACTTTCACTTCAAACTTGATTAATTTCAGCCCTAGAAATTGCAAGCATAGGAAAAAGAAAATAAAACTTTTTCGATTTCCTGTCGATTGCGATGATGTGATAAATGTCTTATATAGTTGTGCACACTTTTTTATTTCTTCCTCTTCTTTCCTCTCTATGTGCTGTTGTCTAGAAATATTTATTTATTACTTCCACTCTCGCATGTGAATTTTACACGTGTGGATAGATTAAAGTCATATGAAGAACTGACTGATTTGTCACTATCAACATTACAAGAAGCAGAATTTTGTGCTAAAATCATACACAACCCTGCACAGTCACTCTCTTTGCGCATGTCAATTGTATGAACTTGCAATGCTTATCATATGATTGAAGCAGCAGACGATTGAAATTGGAAATGAGCTTTAATAGAAGAAAGAAGATGCTTAAAGTATCGAAGAAAAGAATGCGGCAAATGAAAACTTTTAACGATAAAAATTTTTCTCGCTTAAGGCAACCGTGAATCTTCAAATAAATAGCTAGGTGTGTGTACATTCATTTTTTTGTTTAGCTTTCGATAGAACTTGATGAGGGATTGAAAATAAATATCACGAGTATCAATTGAAATAGAGTGAAATTTTTTATGGATTGTTGCTTTTTGCTTTTACCCGCTTCGAGAGGATTTAATGGAGCATTTGGTCTATGTTTGTTTTTGTTGTTTATGTGAAAATGTCAAATATTTTTTAAGGTACAATTTTCTAAGAGAACTGTAGCTTCTTTATGATAAGTGTTTTAATATTATTCCTAGGAAAGCTAATTTAATTTTTAAAATAAGGAAAATAGCAATTATTTTAAGCTAATTAATGAAGTTGTCGAACTTTTAATGGAAATGAGCTTTCATGAAATTGATTGAGTTTCTTCCTACACGAGATACAAATATTTAGATATAAATAAACAGTTGTGAAATATATTTTTAGTGTTATCGACATAAAAATAAACATAATTTCCGAACTGTTCTCGAATTCCAAGAAGGTAAAAAACAGCTTAACTTAAGAACTGGACATTTACTTTTCTATTGTTTTAAAGACCTTGATTTTCACTTATTTGAATAAAGATTGTTCTTTTTAGCAAGTAAAACTCGAGGAATAGAAAATTTCACTTTAAGAAAGTTACAAATAAGTGTATCGTTTGAAAACCTTGAAAATATTCACGTTTAGAAGTTGTTAAGCTCATCAACATAAGACTCTAAAACTTCAAAACAGAAATTAATTACATAAATTGCTTATTTTGCTTACCTTAACATTTCTCTTCACAGTAATTGAATCTGACATTAAATTTAACATAATCGTCTCTGCCAAACTCTCAAAATGTTTGAAGTAAATCTTCACACGTTATATTTTGTCTGAAATTTATTTATAAAATGCGCTAAAAGTAAGAAGATTTCTGTCAATTCATTCTTGTTTTATTTTTAAGAAAAAAAGCAAAAGAAGAAAACAATTATACATCAAATAAGAAAAACAATTTTTTTCTCGCTCATGTTTACTCGTGAAAAATTCATAAATTGCAGCTGTTGGATCTGAATAAATATGCTTTCAAATATGTTCATGTTTTTGTGTGGGAATGGGAGATTTTTTTACGGTGGTTTCAAAAGCAAATTATTCTCATGAATAAATTAATAACATTTTTCTTCTACACTGAAATTGAGGAATTTGTTTATGGTAAATACTAACAGCAACAGAAGCTGAAACGTGCGAGATGTAGGAAGCCATAAATGGAACATCCTTAGCTATTGAGAAAGTTCAATTTAAAAATATATTAGATTTATGTGAAGCATTGAAAAAAAATTTATTGAAAATTGAATAATCAAAAGTGAAAAATTGATCATCATGAACTTTTATCTTTTTATATTTCATTTTATAACTCGTTCAAAAAAAGAAGAAGAGTGAAAATTATTCATTGAAAAAGAACTAGAGAAATGACACGAAAAAATATTGTGAAGAGCTTTCGAGCATAAAATGGGCATGACATCGATTGACATATAGCCGAATGAGACGAAGATGGCTTGGGAAAATCTTCAATCTGATTTTCACTCTTTTCACATTCCATTCGCTTTATTAAGTACAGATTTTTTTAATGGGATTTTTTTTCTCTCTCTCAATTCGTCTCGTGCTTCACATCAATATACGTCGTGTTCATTGTGTACAAGGACACGATAATAATCACAAATTCTCGTACTTGATGGAAGCACTAGCAGCAAACATTGACAATGAAACATGATGACGATGTCAAATGATGTTGAAATATTGCGACAAATACAGCATCGTGTGAGCTAACATGCCATGTTGAAGTGAAAAAGAAACATACATAACAGTGCATGACATCGAAAAAGAAATTGGGATTGAAAGCAGTTTTTTTCACTTTATTTTTATGCGCTCGCTTGAGCAAGCATGAAAAGATTTTCAACAGTCCTCACACAAACATTGATCGACGACAAATGAATGAAATAAGTAGAAACTGGCGATGAAAGGAAATAAATATTTTCTCTAAAGAAGAATTGAATCAATTTTGCTTGCCTTTTAAAGCTGAACTTTTATGCTTTATTTGTGCTTTTCAAAACAGAATCAAAAAAGAATTTTCGTTCTCGTTTCTTAGTTTAGCGAATGAATTGATATAATATTAGATGCCAATCTTATTGAATTCATTATGAAATAGTTAAACTAAAGATTTTTATATTCAGTATATGAAAACGTGACTAAACGAGTTTTTATTGCAACAAAATTTTCGTTAGCTAAATTTCTTTTTCTTCTTTGCATTTTTTGAATGAGCGTTTGCTTTCAAGAAAGAGTTTTCTTATCAATATTAAAAATGTGGCAGCTTAAGATGAACTTACTTTCAATTTCTATAAAAATTTGATGGATTTCTAAAGTCTTTTCAATGTTTATTTTGAAACTTTGTTTTATTTACATTTGAAAATTCTTAAGAAATTTCTTTAATATCTAAAGTAAGCTACACTCAAGAAGTATTGCCAAGCAATATTTTCAATCAAAAAGCCTTTTTTATCAGCTTGTGAATCAATAAGACTTTAACATAGTTCTGACACAAAGCTTTCTTGCTCAGTGGCTTATATTCGTACACTTCAAAGGTAATAAATTTTATTTTGATTATAAAAGAATGAGCTGAATTGAAATTTATTGCTCTTCTCTTTAATCTTGATCTTAAACTTGATCCAATCATGAATTATTACATTAAATTTTATACAGCTTGTTTGCGACAAATCTTTTAATTAATCAATAGATTTATTAGTCAAATATTGTGATAAAAATCATCAAAATACTTATATTTGCACTCAAAGATAGTCCTCATGTCAATAACTTTTTATACTGCAGATAAATATTCTTTTTCTTGCAAACACACATCTACACACATATTTTTATGAGCTTTTATTTTCTTTTCACTCCTTTTGTGTATATAAAAGAGTCACTTGAATAGATCAATAATATTGATGAAAATGGTTTTTTTGCTGACTGACCTTCTCTTTATCTAGTCTCTCACTCTCTTTTTACAAAAACTCATAAAGGAGAAAAATTTATGATGATAAAGTCCGCCGGCGTCATGTGAATTTTCAATTTATTTCGTCCTTTCTATCGCTTTCATTTCAATCATTTTTATAGCACATTAATGTTGCTTTTTATATTCAACGAATGTACATTTTTATATCTATCAGTTTATTTTACTTTAAAGTCCATCATTGTTGCTGTATATGCACGACTGCGTTAATTAAAAACCTTTTTTCATTGTGCATACAAAAGCAAATTTTTTTAGCCTAGAGTTTTGCAGTGAAAAAGCTTTAAAAAATGAAAAATTTTAAGAGTAATTAAATAAGTGTGGTTTGAAAGTTTTCTTATAAAATTAATTTACTCGACTAATTTTTTTGTGTGTTAAGATAGAAGTAGGATGAGTAAAAGTTTCTTGATGTTTCTGCAATTTCCAATTAATTAAAATTAAAACTTTGCAGAATAAACGATTATCGTTTGACAATAAAGAGCAAGAGAAACAAGAGCGAGAAGAAAAACCAATTTAATGTTTTTAATTACTTTTCTTTTGCTGCTTCTCAATAATTGAAATGTGTTGGGGATGAAAGTGAAAATGTTTGTTTGTTTTTGAATAAAGAATATAATTGGCTTTAAATAAAACTAATTTCTGATGGTCAAAAATTGTTCTTTTGCAAGCTTTTTGAATTTCCATAATTAAAATTCTATGCTGTCAAAGAAATCTAATTAAATTCGTTACTTTCGCATGATATAGCAAAATTTCTAGCACTTATTCAATTGACATCTCGTGCTATGTTTCAATAGCTCTCTTTAGCGGATATGATGAGAGTTAGTTTATGGCAAAAAGCTTTTATCTATCTGAACGCGCCATCCGAAAGATAAAACTTTTGCCAGCATCCCAATCTATGCTTGTTGTCATCGTTGATTGTAAAAGTCTCGTTCGAATCCATTAAGCTTTAAAACTTTTTTATTTTCACTTCACGCTTATGAACGCTCTATAAACTGCCATTTCAGAGCAGCAATGAAGTTCATTTATAACAGTAAAGTTTTATTTATGCAAATTGATGGAAGCAATTAAGGCGAGTTAAATATTTTAAATATTTGCAAAATAAGTGTAAAAAATATTCTGTGCTCGTGATGTATTTAAATTTTAATTCAGTGTCTCTGTTTACGCTCACTGAAATTTTGTGGCTGACTTCATATTTATAGCATTTATAATAAATATAAATCAATTTTAATTATTGTTTTGTTGATAATCAGCAATATTATTAAATTGTGAAAGTTTCGATGAAAGTTTATTTTAAATATCAATTTTTATTGTTTAATTTAGGAAGATAAAAACTTTAAATAAGGAACTTAATTCAAGTATTTTTAATTCTTTGATTATTCGTGACTTTAAATACAAATAATTGCCTGTGATAATATTTACAAAAAATTCCGCTATGGAAATTGTAGATGGCGCTTCAAAATGATTTAGGCAATCATAGGCCGCCTGTGTAACAACACTGGACGGATGTCTACGTGTAGACACTGTCTACATAGACGAAAACAAATTGTCTACGGTCTACGAATTCGTTTACGTAGACAAAAATCTACACGTAGATGTTGACGGTCTACGAAATTTTTCATAGATTCGTCTACAGTCTATATGTATATATTGTCTATGAAGACGAATTCGTAGACCGTAGACAATTTTTTTCGTTTATGTAAAAAATGTCTACAAGTAGACATCCGTCTACGTAGACAAATCTACACGCAGATCTACGCAGACGTCTACGATAAAAACACTGGTAAAAAGAAACTAAGTAGCATTGATTGTTTAGTAAACAAAAAGTTTTCCCCTATTTCCATTTCATCCCAGTTTTCAATCCCTTTCAGTTCAATTAATTCAATGAATAAATTCGTTTGTAACTGCAAAATAGAAAATACTGATCAAAATCATGGTTGAATGATTAAATTTTGAAATTGACAATTTATAACAAAAATCTATACATTTTGCATTTTTTAATTTTTCACTAAAAAACCGATTTTCTGCATTGTTTATTTTACTCATTTCATCATCGGAAATTAAGCGAGCAATGCAATTTTCATTTATGGATTATTCGAATTAATTCATTCATTGTTCTGCTATAACTGATAATTCATGAGTAATCAGCAGATAAATAATGATTTGTATACAAACATAACTTCTTCTACTCTCTTAATTCGATTAACCAGCAATCAAAGTAATTTTAGTAAAGAGCAATCATGAATGAATGGAATTAATAAGCTCGCATTTTATTAGTTTGATGAAAAAAAGATAAGAGAAAAAAGGAAGATTAAGTGGTTTAACCGACTTTTCGTGCGCATCATTTCTAATATTAGTCCTAAATACACAAAAGACGAGTAGTATTGATTTGAATTGGTCAGCAAATGAAGCGAAAGCTGTTACACTTTTTTTCTTACCTCATATGATGCACAGTGTTTGACTTTAATTAATTTTATGCTTCATCAGCTTCAAATGGTATGATTTGGAGCGTGACTAATTTATGAAAGACATTTTATTTATTAACTTCCTCTCACCTACAAACAAAATTGTGCACGATTAACGAATATGCCTACCGTCTTCCCTCGAATATAAGAGCCGGCTCTTATATTCGAGAATAAGAGCCATGGTTCTTATATTCGAATATAAGAGCCGGCTCTTATAATAGAGCAAAATCTCTTACTTTTGAAATTTCAAAAATTTCTTAAAAAATTGTAATTTTCCACATTTTCCAAAGAAATTTTCTTATTTTTAACGTATTTTTCAAAAAAAGCTCTTATTTTAGAAAGTTCTTATATTAGAACAAAAATCGGAAAAAGTGAAAATTTATGAAAGACATTTTATTTATTAACTTCCTCTCACCTACAAACAAAATTGTGCACGATTAACGAATATGCCTAGTTATTTATTTTATACATTCCTCTCTAGCTTTTATCACCGTAGCTCCTCGTGCCAATGCAAAATTATTTATTATCAAGCTGAAATCGAGAATTTATGTTACGATAAATTTTGTATTCAAGCTCATATGAGTGATTTGCTGAAATATAGAGGTACACAAGCATAAAATGCCTTCATTGACACAGGATTTATTGAAAAAGCAAAGAGAAAATATATCAAAATGTTTATCAATATTAATTTTGTTGAATGTTTTTCAGTACAGTTTTGCAAATTGTTGATTTATGTTTCATTTTTGTTTAAAATTTTAATACACTTTTTATGCCAATCAATCATTCCATTTACATCATGAATTTCACCTTTTTTCACTCTTAACTCTACTGAATCATTATTCAAAACATTTTTTTTGTTCTTTTTCTTGCTAATCAAAAGAGAAATTTGTAATGTATATTGATTTCTTGTTCAGCGACAAGACAGAAAAGTTAGAATTTTTTTTGTTTGCGTTCAGTTATCTGTGCTTTTTCATACATCAGCGCTTGCTCTCATATCAGTGAATGTTGAGTCCCCATAGAGATATACCATAGCAGAACAAAAAATCAACTCATAAATCATTGAATGTCAGCTGTGTAGAAGAATGACACTGGTTCAACTTACTCTCGCTTGTTCTCCTGAATATTTTATTATATAAAAAAATTCATTATCAAAAAGCGAGAAACGAACAAATGACAAAAAAGCCCTCGAAATAATGTCCTTGTATGTCTTTTTGATGGGAGATGAGAAAAATATTGTTGAATGTGCTGTTTTTGAATTATTTTTTGATGAATACGTGAAAATGATATCATTTT
>JACWBX010003581.1:7485-25091 GCA_014622435.1 Polypedilum pembai
CCGAAGCAATAGAAGCATTGAATGTGCCGCGCCATGCGAAATTTATATTTTCACATATAGAACAAAGTTAAGACACTTAGAATAATTAAAAAATTCTCTAATCAAATGAGAAAATAATAATAAATAAAATTTTAAATTATTAACTATATATGAACAGACATAGCATCAAAAATAGCAAAGTTTTTGGAAAAGTGAATGAAATTTAGAGAAAAAGAAGTTTTATTCAAAAGAACAGTTCAATATCAACCGAACTAAATTAAAATAAAAATTCCGAATTCAGACTAAATATGAAATATTTTTAAATTTCAATAGCAAATCAATTAAATTATTTTAGTTTCTTCGCCTTGATATCCTATGTGAGTGTGTATAGTATAAAGAGTTTGTTTCGAAAAGTATTGAACAGCATCAGTAGTAGCAGAACAGAGAAAAGAAGAAAAATAAAAGGAAGAAAAACTTCCCATACACACATAACCAAGAGCATTATTCCGTTATCAGAATTTTTCCAGATACTTTTTTTTGCTCTTTTGCTTTAACAAGGAAAGAAGAAAAATGTATTAACAGCTCCACAACGTTGTTGATGTTTCTCATAGAAGAGAAGATTTAAAGAGCGAAAGCGTCTTAAGTGATGTGCCATTTGATGGGTGACGGTAAAAATGTGAGTTTTTAAAGCAATTGTGACTTGGCAAACATACACACTATTCTCAAGGCACCCCATTAAAGTTGTATGCATAAAATATTCAGCAATTCCCTTATCTCTATTCCATCTACGGGGTCTCTTTTTCCAATATCTACTACGATTCACATACACACGTACACGTTTCAAATGAGGGGTTCTCCTAAAAAACACACGCTAGAGCGAGTGAGGGAGTCGAAATTAAAGCTCTACGATGAGAATTTCCTCAATGCGCACTTCGGCATTTTTCCTCTTTTTATTCCCATTTTCTCTGAGTTTTCCCAACAGAGAGACACAAGAGGAATTTTTTTTCGGCATCACAAAAATGAAAAATTTTTCCTCTTCCTCCGCGCCATTCACAACAACTTTTTTTTTTTTGCTTTCTTCCTCCACCATCATCGCCGAAAAAAAACACCCTTCATTCATTCATTTTCGTCTATCTCTCTCAAACTGTATTTTTTTCACTCTACTGCCACCACCACCCTCACTTTGTACGCTCAACAAAACATCAACAGCTCACTGACAGTCGTCGAAGCAGTAGAGAATGAAGAAAATATATAGTGTGAGGCAAAATGAATGAGTGAAGTGAAATTAAAGTCACTTGCTTTTGTTGAACGTAAACTATGGGATAGAACTTAAAAATTTTCCACTTTAATATTAATTTTTGCTATAGACAAAGCGAAGATACTCTGATTAATTGCAAGAATCTAAAGAGTGTCTTCGTCTTGGCTATAGATCAATATTAAGTTCAAAAATTTAATATGAAATACATTTAGCTGATAGTTTTACTTTTGAAATGTTTTTATGTTTATCAAAAAAATTTCTTTATATCAACATGTTTATGGAATATAAATTCAATTTTTCAATTACAGTCTCAAACCGTTTTGTAAAGTAGTCACAATTAACTAAAATTCAACTAATAATTAGTCGATTAAAAATAAAATAAAATTTAACTGATCTTTAATTGAGTTTTAATAAGTCATAAATCAGAGTCTGTAATTTAAAATTTTTTTTCGGAACAGAATAAGTAGATCAAAAATTTTTTCATCATATTAAAAAATATGTACATTGAGAAAAAGTTTTTTAACTGGCATAAAGTTTGTGTCAATAAAGCATAATTATAAGTCCTAAAAAGTAAACTTTATTCGACTCATAAAAAATTTTTTTAACAGTTATAAAAAGTTTTATGAGTCTAATAAAGTTTGCTTTTTAGGACTCATAACTGTGCTTTATTGGCACAAAACTTTATACCAGTTAAAAACTTTTTCTCAGTGTAAGATATAAAAATTATAAAATTTCATCAAAAAAAAACTTTAATTTTCCATCCCATTTTAAAAATGTGTTAGCTATGTATATAGAGAAGAAGCAAAAGCTGAAAATACTGAATGTGTAGAGATAGATAAGTAGACAAGGGTTGGAAACTATCGCTATTATTGCGCAAAATATAAAACTTTATAGCAACAAACGAATAACAATCCTTGAGAGTAAAAGAATGTGAGACAAGACGAAGGAAACACATCAGCGAACGAAAGAATAATGGATAAAAAATTTACTTCGCATAGTGAAATGAAAATTCCTCAATTCTCTCTCATCCCTTCATTTCTAGCTTGCTTAAGCTTCAAAATAACAACAGAGCACAGCACAAGGAAAGAAGAGGGAAAAAATCTGAAATGATGATGGCAAAATGAAAGAGTTTTCTGATAAGCACAAACAGAAGAGAAAGAAAATGTATACATTCATCTCGAATGTACCGTACACACACGAAATATTCTCATCCCACTCCCCATGCTCTCCTTTTAAATCTCTCTTTCTCTTTCTCTTTAGATCGTCGTCATGTGTATAGTCTCGCATTTATACACTATATATGCACACACATAAAAAAGGGACATCAAAGTCATATCAAGTCCATGCTTCGTAGAACATTCACAAGAGCAGATATTTCTATTCCATATCAATGTACATAGATCTATACATGGCAGCAACATAACATTGAAAGTAAAATAAACTCTAAAAGTGAGTGTCGATGGCATACAGGAAAAATCTCATCGAAGAACTTTAAGGTTATGCTACTGACTCGATTTGAGCTACCTTTAACAGTAAAAGGGGTTGATATGAGCTCACATACATATACTTTTACTGTTATAACCTTATATCCATAATCAGAGAATTGCAAGGGACTTTCTCGATAATAATGGGGGTCTTCTCGATACTTGACTTTACCATTTTTCTCTACTTTCTTCTCTCTTGGGATTGACTGTGTAGGCTTGTATTTCACTATAAATGCAGATAAATGGCGTTATCAGAAAAACATTAGAATAGTTCCGACTTACTATGTGCAACTCTTTAAATTTAACAACAATGAATTAAAAGGCATGCATGAGAGAAGAATGTGAGACAGTTATGGGTGGGCTTCACAAGATATTGTGAAAATGTGAAGGGCGTATTGATTTTTTAATGTAGCTCATATACTGCACACTACACACTCACATCCTCCTACTCTCACTGTTCTATTCATTTTCCTCCCCCATTCTTTAATGCCTAACTATACTCTTCTACATCCATTCAGTATGCGCCACATACAGTACACACATAGAAAGAAAAAAAATTTTCTTTTCATTTTTCCATAGCAAGTCTTTTTTTCCTCTTTTAGTATTTAACATGAAAGGAAGAAAATGTTAATACGAGAAAAATTCCTCGCTCAATTTTTCCAATTTTTTTTTGTTATTTTTTCAAAGCTCAAAGGAAGAAGAAAAAATTCAGTTTCTATTCTTTCTACAATATTCTCTTTAAGTATGTATCTAAATATTTTTGAAGCAAACAAACCGAAAATGCTGGCTGTTGGGTTGAAAAAATAATAATGAAAAGTTTTTCTCGGAAGCTTTTCACTTTTTTTAATCGAATTTTTTTAACCATTTAATCTTTAGTTTAAATTTAGAGATCATCATGTTTATTTTCTTCCTGATTCCTGAATAATACGCTTTAATTTCGAATCAAAAACTAAGCATCATCAACAAAAAAAAGATTCTTTGAAATTTTAGTAAATTGAATTATTAAAATATTCACTGCAATAAAAACATCTCATTTAGGTTTGTATGCTTGGTATGTTTGGCAAAACTTCTACTTTATTCCAGATTGAAATTTTCAATGAAAATGTTTTCTATGATGATAAATCTAAAGTATTTAAATAGTTGATAAAAAGACCTTTAAAATGAAGTATAATATGTCATACTTTCGATTATTATATGAAGTCAAAATAAGCATGAAGATTTCATCATATAAAATCATTTTTAATAACTTAAATATAGAAATTTGTCATAGAAATTGTTGCTGGAGAACCCTTTGTGGAGGAGTAGATCAAGAAAAATGCTTTTATATCAAGAAAAAAGTCAAAAGCTACTTTTTAAAAAGTAGCCAGCGGCTACAGTAAATTATGGCTACTTGCTACGGACCAGTAGATTAACAACTCTGTTATATATTATTAGAAAGGTCTTTTTATCAGCTAGTTAGAAAATAGAAAGTATTTTGTCATAAAAAGGTTGTAGAAAATATTCTAATAAAACTTTTCAATGAAAAATTCTTCCTCTTTAATTGTTAAAATATAACTATGTAAAAGAACTTTTTGTCAAACATAGTAAATTCTAGTACAAGTTTACATCAATTGAAATTGTTGCAAATTTATTGAAGTTAAGTTCTAAAAATTTTAATCTTTAATAACATCATATTATGAATAAATAATTGTTTAAAACTCAACTTTTGTTATGTTATTAGAACCCGTTAGTCTGTCAAAATAAAAATCAAACATAACGTGAGATAAAAAATAAACTAACAAAAACTTCATGAAAAAATTCCTTCATAAAAATCAACAAATTTCAAACATCAAAGAGCAGCAAAAAAAGGAAGAATATTCACAAAAAAAGTCATGCAATGCCAATCAACGAAAAAGAGAGAATTTTCAATTTCTTTCTAAAGTCTACATAATTCAAAGAAAAGAAAATTCTTGAATCTTTAAAATAACGATAAAGAAGAAAGGCAAGAATTTATTTTCTCTCGACTCCTTTCTTACTCTCGCTTGCTTGCTCGGTTGTATTGAAAAATGTATATAAATTATGTATTGCAAAAAAAAGTAAAAAATTTCAACTTGAAAAAAGGATCAAAATGCTTTAGGCAATGTGTATGTGTACATAATATATTTTCAAGTTGTTTTCCTTTCAATGAAACGAAAATTTTCTTATGTACACAAACTCTATAGCTGCTATAGCTTTGCCGGTTCAGTTCATCATTTCTCCTGAATAATAACGAGTACATGTGACACAACCATCATTTTAATCCCCCATCTAGCATTGCTTGGGATCGTTAGATTGATGTGCACTCTTTTTTCTCTCTCTCTTTCTTCATCAACCTTCAAGCAATGAATCCTCTCTCTCTACTCATCTTCTTACACACACAGTGTTCTACAGTTGATAAAGAAAACGTTACAATCATTCACAAATATGAAAGATAAATTTTACGATGGGAACATTTTCACAATTTTCTTTTTTCTCTCTTAAGCTTATTTTCTTATTGAAATTAAAGGAATCATGGCACTTTGTCTAGTCTTTATTAAAAATAGTTTTCAGAGAAAATTTTAGTCTTAATCTGTGTGTTCATGTAATCAATGTAATAAAAATTCATTTAGGAATTTCACCTTATTCTCAAAAAAAGATATAACTTAGATCTAGTCAAATCTAACCATTTTTGTTTTCAAAAGCAAAAATTTGTTTTTAAAATCTATCAATATTTTTGCAAGGCGAAATAACTTGTATGAAATGAGGCCGAATGTGGTCAAATGTGGCAAAAAACGCCAATTATTCGTCTTGTATTTTTGAATCTGAATTTTTAGGATATAAAATTAAACAAATGAATTCGGCTACAAACAAAAAAAAATTAATTTGTAAGAAAAACGAATGCATGATAGGTTTAATAACCTAAAGTTGACTTTGGTTGTTAATTAAATTTTTCATAGAAGATTCAAAACTTACTTGAAACAGTTGCGTGTATGAAACTTACACTCAACATTTTTGAAAATAACTACACATAGTTGTGCAAAATAATACAGAAAGCAGTTAATTACAAACTTAGTTTTACTTTAAAATATTAACGAAATGCGCTATTAAAACTTCTCTAACAATGATATCACTAATGTTTCTTTTATTTCATTGTGTGGGTCCAATGAGGAAAAAAATTTCTGGTATCTGTTCGGTTGCACTAAAAAAGTGATTCAAAAAATAAGAAGCAGCAGCAACAACACACAGCAAGGGAGAGGAAAATTTCGGCGTTATGAGCTGTGAAAAAGAATGACGAGAGAAGTAACTCATTTGAAACGGAACGTTTACTTTGAAGGTTGTTCATTGTCGAAATTACAATTTTCTTACAGCAAGCAAAAGAATTTGTAAGCAGAAAAAAATTACACAAAACAGCATAAAAGATGTAAAAATAAAAATAAAATGCTTCTTCTTTTTCGCTCTCTGCATATCAACCATCTGTTTTCTTCACTGCCGAATGATTGCA
The DNA here is from genome assembly GCA_014622435.1 of Polypedilum pembai. Lineage (NCBI taxonomy): Eukaryota > Metazoa > Arthropoda > Insecta > Diptera > Chironomidae > Polypedilum > Polypedilum pembai. The sequence goes on from JACWBX010003581.1 coordinate 13,706, forward strand.
GAAAAGAAACTAAATTTGTAAAAATAAAAACAGGGAAATGAAGAAAGAAATTTGGCAACATGAATGAATGACAATCCTTTTCCTCTGTTCTCATAGACATAAAATGCTAGAAAGAAGCAAACACCATGCAATTTGCACAATATCAAATTTCTCATGCATTTCCCTATATTCCATATGTGCACTGACAATTGCATAGTCAGGTGAGCAATCAACAAAGAGAATGAAAAGGATAATGACAATTAAATATAAATAAAAAATTGCAATTGTCAGTTCAACTGCAATTGATCGTTGCATTTTCATGAAGTAAAACAAATTATTTAAATTAAATAAAGGAAACGCAGAAAAAGCGAGTGAAACGCAATGGCAAATAGCATATTGCAAATATGTTAACTCACTTACAATGCACTCGTCATTAACATTTGAGTAAAATTAAAATTGTATTGAACCTAGGAAAACACATACTAAAGAAAATTTGAACTTGTTTTAGCTAAAATTTGAATACTTTTGTGATAGTTTTTGTATTAAATTTGAATTTTACTGATCCACATAAATTGGAAAAAAAATTATTTTGTATGAATTTCTTTCTCTTTACTCCTGCTTTGGGATAAAATTAAACAAATTCAATTTAAAGTTTTGGCAGTTTTTATTGTGAAAAAATTAATTTTTAACAAATTTTTAAAATTCTAATAATAGTTGATTTAAATTTTAACAATTTCCCGTTGCAATTGCTTAGCTCTAAAAAATTTTCAACAAAGACGTGTTTATGTAGAAATAAAAATAAATTCTTTCATACATTGTGAAAGGTTCACGACAACCCCCTCAATTTTATCCAGACCATCCATAATATTTCCGCAACAAATGAAAGAATTTCAACATTCAATGGCAAATATTTATCCTGTGCTGCATGCAACATACAAGAAGAAAAAAGAATTGCAATACTTTCCCATAGAAATGGTGTATGAAAGAATTGAATTTGCATATTTATTGGCTGGTAGTCGTGAGTGTGAATTGAGTTAGAGGAAAATTTTATTGATACAAATTCGATATGACCTTTGCGGTAGAGAGGTGACTTAAGAAGTGACATAAGACATTTGGGAAATTGAATCAAAAGATCAACTTCTTTGAGACATTTCATATTCATAACTTGAAACCTGATTTGAACATTTTGCAAAAAATTATTTCTCTTGAGCTTTTTGGCCAAAACCTGTCTTTAATCAGTTTATCAATTTTTAATTTCATTTGATGAAGAACTTTGGAAATATTTTAGAAATTCGAACAGCAACAGCAAATTTATTTTTTTTTATTTCACGACAAGAAAGCACGAGGAGGAAAAACAGAACTCAGCGAGAGATATGAGAGCAGGAAAGACGATATCGTCTTCACTGCTGGAGGGTGTCAAAAGTCAGAGGCATGGTAGTGAGCGAAGGAGCAAATTCATCTCGATCACATTTTTTCTTCGTAGAAACTTGGATGCTTTTAATACTTACTTCTGTTGCTACTACTGCTGCTTTCCATCATGTAATTTATAGCATGGGAAACTTTTTTTCTTCCTTCATTTTCTCGATATTTTCTCGACACATATATACATATAACATAACATAGCTTCCTTCTGCTTTCACGGAAGAAAATTTTTAGAAATAGAATTGAATTTTTTCTGGAATTTTAGTCTGTTTAAAAAACCTTAAAAAGTAATAACAGTTTTTAAAAACTCTTATTAAAATTTTATACGTTATAAATTTAGCCGTATGTAGAAAAAGCACGCAAACTTTATGCCAGTTACAAAATATTTTCCTCCGTAGTTTTCTTCATTTTTCGATCCAGCCATCCATCTCATCACATCTCTCATGCCACCATCATCGATATACAGAAATTTTTTTTGCTATGTGAGAGAAGGAAAAAGCTCTGAAAATTAATGAAAAATTCTACAGTAGCAGCAACAGAATTCCTCATTCACTACTTCTTTTTCATCTCCTCCATTTTCAAGATGCTTAATTGGATTTTGTGCTGTTAATGAAACTGGAGATGTTGCCTATACAACAACATCAGAGCACAGCGTACAAAAGAAACCATTCCAAGAGAGAAGATGATATTTCGAATCATGACAAAATGAAATTTTCTCTCCCTCTCTCCAACACATTTGATAATTTACTTTTTGCCTCCTCCTTCGCCTTGGTTTATTTGTTATTTGACCCCCATCTGCTGAAATGAAAATTTTCGATTAGAATGCCGCCAATGAGTCCAAAATATAATAAAAACAACAAAAAAGAATATAGAAACAATTCTGCTTTTTGCTAAATGTAGATGGCAGAATGTAAGTAGCACATAGGCAAAAGAGAAAGAAGGAACGAACTCTTATCAGTCACATATATTTCATTTTTATTCTTCTTTGCTTCAATAAGAAACAAACAAAAGCCCTTTCTTTTGCTATAGTCAAACGTTGATAAGATAAGAAATTTTTCCATTCATTTTCCTTCTTTTTGTTGGTTTTTCTTTTCTTTTTCTTGCTTGCTTATGTATGTGTATGTGCCTTACACAATAATTAAAGCAAGTAAAACAAATTAAAGAGCTTAGAATTTTATTTTTTGATTTTTTAGAGCTTTAAAAATAATAGAAGAAATGTTTTCAAAATAAATTTTGTCATCTTAACAAGGGATTATAGACAATTTTAAAGATACTTTCAAATTCTCTGCCTCTCCACAAAATATCCATAAATTACGGACATAATTTCTACGACGAAAAATTTATTTTCACTAAAAATTGACTAATTTCTAAAATTGTTACCTTTTAAACTATTTGTTATGCTCTTAAAATTTTTAATTTTGTATATAAATCAAAAGAGTCAAAATTATTAAGAAAAATATCGTAAAATGAAACTTTTTGATGGAAACAATTCGATAATTCATAACGAAAATGTAAATTAAAAATCATAAGTAAATAATTTTTCAAATTTTAGATCGCTATGCAATGCAGCCGACTTTATGATAAAAAAAAGACCAAAAAAGAATCAAACAATGAGAAACCTGAAGGATATTGAAGAATGAATCACTAAATCATGTATTTCCTCCTTCGTTTCCACCTCACAGCATCACATATATTTTTCTCTTCTCTATTGTTCTGCATCTTTGCTTTATACATACATACAGCATGTTCACTTACTCACTCAATTCCTTATTCATTCACTTCCTGTGCATTATTATCGTTGACACACAATAGTGCAATTGTTAGTTTTTCATGTGAAGAAAATGAATGAATAACCAAAAAAAAAGAAATTTTGCGAAATTTCTTATTGTTACACAAACATCAGGGAAAAAATCGAAAGAAGACTTTTCGAAACTGAAATTAGAAGTATTTCGAAAAAAATTTTGAAATTAGAAAAATTAAACCTTGAAATTAATTAAAAAATTTGAGACTTTCCTTTGTTCATTAATCATTAACGTCTCCCCCAAAATATTCCTTGCGTTCGAATAAAGAAAGAATTCTTTTAATTAAAATTTTCGAAGTTGATTTCGTAACGTAACTTCAAACGAAAATAACTGAAATTCGAATACAAAAATATATTCTTCGTTTATAGAGGAGACGATAAAAATTTAAGAAACAAGATGATTTTAAGCAATTTTGTCAATTATAAAATTTGGAATTAATAGAAAATAATTCGCCAAATTCCTTTTGAAAATCAAAAAAACTTTTATTTTTTAAATAAATTATTCCTACAACATGTTAAATAAAAAAATTCAAAATTATAAGGCTTTAATTTATTATTCAGAAGAGATATCGGCAAATGATAGAAGAAGAAGAAAACCAGTTTAGGATGCCTTATATTTTTTGGTTTTGGGGCAAATTGAGCAAGATCTGTCTCTCTCACGTGTGTATGTATTTGTTTGAAATTAAGTAAAGAGATTTCAGTTGATAATTACAGACTAGTTTTTGGCTGTTTTCAGGGTTTCACTGATTCTCACATTGATTGAGAATTAGAAAAGTAAGTAAAATATTTACAAAAAAATTGGAGAATGAATAAGTAAATATAACACTTGCTTACTAAGTAACATCACCATCGATTTTTTTATCATCATCACCAAAAAAAGTCTATTTTGCCTTTTCCTTAAATTTTTCATTATATAATATACACATGCATTACATTTTCTCTCTTTCTCTAAGACACACATGTAAGTTTGAAGCACAAACAAAAAATCATAAGAAAACAAGTTGCCGTTTTGGAACCGGGAATTTTTTCTACATTCTGTGCGTTTCGTTTTGCCGATTCAAAAGAGTCAGATTTCACGTTGCATCGCATTTCTATATACTTGTTATGCATGTATTTGTGCATTAGTCAGAAAATTTTGTATTTCGCCTGAAACGCTCAAGAATTGAAAAAAAAAATTGAAAGGCGAGGAGCAAAGAAGAATTTCTGAAAATGTACACACAAAAAGGCACCGAATGCGTTTCAAGAATCAAAAAATAAAGAGAAAAAAGAAAAAATAAACGAAACTTTTTTTTATATATTCTGTATATATGTGATTAAAGAAAGAAGAATTTTTTAACAGTAAAAAAATAAAATTTATATTCATTTATTCCATGATCTACACTTTTCTCCCGCTCCGCACACTTTTAAAAAAGTTGAGAGAATAAATTGAAATTCTAAATGAATATTTATTAGGAAGTAAGAATATATGGAGAGTGAATAACAGTCGTGGTCACTTGCACAATTGCTTTCTTTAAAAAGTGACTGACTGACGGTGAAATACGTGATTATATGCAATAAGAATTATTTTCAATGAATAATTTCATTGTTGCTTTACAAAAAATTAAAGAATTTTTTCGAAAAATAAAATTTAAAAAATTAGGTAAATTATTTGAGCGCATTTATGATATTGGAAAACATATTAACTTTAATTGTCACGAATTACAAAGGCATTTTTTAATTTCATAAAAAAACCATATGAAAAATTCATTAAAGTGAAACCAATTTCGAAAATTGAAAAAAAAATTTCTAGATTGTAAATCTTAGTCTAAGAGCAAAATTCAAATGTTTATGAAATTTTATTATTAATTTAAATTTTATTAATTTAACGGTTAATTCAAATTTGAAATTTCAATTTCTCTTTTCATTAAGTCATAATGAAAACTGAATCTTTGTATTATCGACATACAACGCCCTACGCTTTACAATGGAACACTAGGATTTCATTATCATTATCATTGTTTTCATCATTCAAATCAAGTTAACGAAACAATAAGCTAAAATGAAAACAAGCGAATTTCATACCTAACGTTTTATAGTTGAATACCATCTTTAAGAATTTAAATGAGAAAATTTTATTCTACTCAATCCGCCTCATAATTTACTCGACACATGAGAAAGGGAATTTTTACTCAGAAAAGGTTCTTTCTATCATGAAAATGTAATCAACCGGGGCGACGACGAATAGGAGAAGAAAAAAAAGCAACCAAAAAAATATCGAAGCATTTATTTCTTATAAATATTAAATGAAAGAAAATACGATGAAGATGAAGGAAGAAATGTCCATAATGCATAAATGTATATATATGAGAGTGAAAGAGAGGAGAAAAATGGATCGAAATGTGCTTACAAGTGTATTAGTGTGCACATATTTCTTGCTTTACTGTTGCTTCTCCATCAGAGCAGGTAGATTTTTTTTCTTGCTCAAAATGAATCCCAAAAAAACACACAACATATATTCAAGAATAGAGTGAAGAAAAGAAACCTGAAAAATAATATTTTGCTTCGATTCCTTTCAGACTCTTTTAGATTTAGAAATGAGCGAGTTTAGTTAGGGTGATTGGAGCAATGTTAAGACGAAAGCGATTTTAATTCTCATGGGACTCATCAAAGAGTCGCATCCCTTCAAAAAATAATATTTTAAACACGCATCGAGAGAAAATGCAAAGTTTTTTTTTTAAAGAAATCATATGAGAGGAAAAACTCGAATGCAGAAAGCGTGAAAATGAAAGAAAAATGTTCTGCTTCATCTCAACTCCCTTCGGTACAATAACCATATCTTCTCTATAAAAAAAAATAAAATAAAATTTATTTCTTTAATGTAACGGTGAGTGCATTGCATGTATATAGATATGTGTAAATGGTAAAAGAAGATGATCGCCGTCGTCGTCGTTGTCGTCGTCGTTGTCGTCGTCGTCGTCATTGTCATAGTCATCACATCAGCCTTGAATCTCAATCTAAGCGCGAAAGAATAATAAAAAAAGATTGAATAAAGAGTAGAGAAAGAAAGAATAAAGGAAGACACACAGAGCAGCTAGAGTTGATTTTTATATTTATTCTAGACAGGGCTTAGAACCGAATTTTTTACGAAAAGTAAAAGGTTAGGCTTTACAATTGCTCATTGAAGACTAAGAAAACTTTGTAAAAAATTTAGTATAAAATTAGAATAATTAATGAAAGAATCACATAATATTTACAAAGTTATTAAAAATTTTCTAAACAAAAAGAAAATAATCTTAATGTTTCTAGGCTTTGAGAACAAATTTAATTTTCCAAGATTTGAATTTTAATTTAGAATTTTTCGAAAATTCTATAAAGATTTCGAAAATCTAGTTTAGTATAAAATTTTTTTCTAACGACATTGACTTTGTTGTCATCATAGTCTTTTGAATATTGCGTTCAAAGGAATTATTTAAATGTTATAAAGAAAGAAAAAAATTAAAAATGCTGGTCATCCACTTGCCACATATTCCAAAAATATATTTTTTTTCCTATAGTAAGAGAGCAACATTTTATCTTTGGCGACAAGCGAATGGCAACAACACAGAGAGCAAAGTTATCATCAAGAAAGCTGAAATTCATCGACACAAACAAAAATATTAAAAGCAGGCAAATCTTGTTTCATCAGCGAAAAATTTACATACATATCTTTCGCTTTTGATCGTCATCATCATACATGTACATGTATGTGTGCTATGGTCAAGTGTATAAAATTCTCTAACGGACGTATTAATGAATATCAAGAAAAAAGTCAATTCCAAGGAAAACAAAAAGTAATCGAGAGAGAATTATGAAAAATTTATTATTTTTGCTGTGCTGCCGCAGCTAACTCGTTCATAAGAAAGTAAGAAAATTGTTTCATTAGCAATGCATTTATCAATAATTACAATCAAGCACAAGCAGCAGAGACGCTCTTCTCATTCAGACATTAAAGAAAACGAAAAACAAAAAAATAATGAAAAAAGGCGACTTGAAGCTATAACTGGTCGTTGCTGATAGATAGTTGTTTAAACAATGACCATTGACTGATGACAGCAACATTGTAATTTTTTTGCATTTGCATGCGATTATTTTTTTGAAAATTTCAACGTCAAGTTTAAAATTCTAGTTTCATTTTACATAGAAAAACTTGAGTTTGCTCAACTCATAGTGAAACTTTCTCATGAGGCCAAAACCAGCACAAAGAGATGTTTTTCTGCGGTTCTATTTTCGCAACATCCAAAACTCCCCTAACCACCCAACCAAGACAGCAGGCAAGAAAAGAAACAATAGCAGAGAAAACACATATGCAGCCTGCATATATTTTGCTATTTTTGCCATTGCAGAATGACGGCAGCAACAGCAGCGACAAGCATGGAAACACATTTCATGCAATATTACCCCATTGTTAATTATGCACGCGATTATGTGTCGCAAGAGTTTCACTTCACCAAACTAAAAACTGGCTTCTCACTGACTGTCAATATTTTTTTATTCTTTTTCAAACATATTGAAGGTAATTTGCTGAAGCATATCGAAATGATAATAAAATTTTAGAAGTGTACTGTATAAGGGGAGCTGAAACTAAAATAAAAAGAGAAGCAAGTTTTTAATATCAGTTTTTTAAAGTTTCAAATTGATACTTTGGTAATAAGCTTTTTTAAAGATAACTTTAATCAAGGCAAGACCTGAAAACTTTTCAATTTTTTTGAAACATTTCTTAAAGACCAAGTTCAAAATTTCTCTGTTTTAGTAAAAAAGTTTTTTTGACTAATTGGAAATATTTCAAAATTATTCCTTGAAAATTCATCAAATGTTTGACCTTAATTTTCAAAAATGTTCATAATAAATTTTTACATTTTTTCAAACCATACGTCATATGATAATTCTATTCAAATTAATGGAATTATTTATTTTTATTGCAGAGAATTTTGTTTCATTTTAAATTATCGAATTTCTTATTTAATTTTTGATAAAGACTAGAAGAATTTTTTCATTTTATCAAGTTTACGAACAAAAAATTGAAGCATAATATGAATCCAAACTATCAAGTTTTTAAAATCGAAAGTTTAAAATTTTAAATAATGTTCTGTGAAGTTAATCGAAATTTTTTTGTCGAAATACAAAAGCTGTTAAAACTGTTTTCGATCAAAATATCTTTGTTCGGACGGATTTCGACTTATTTCACTGAAGTTTCTTTTTACAATTTTTCACTGCAGTGCAAATGTCTTCAAAGCTTTTGTTTTGGATCAAAAGCTGAAAATTTAAGCCAGACTTCAAATATTAAAAGTTTTTTACCTCGAGTAACTGTCCTCCTGATACAAATGTGTGTATTTAATGGATAAATAACAAAAGCACCCGCTGACTGCTTCACTTAATATTGAGGTAAGGTAAATAAAAAAATGATAACACTATCAATATGAAGTGCGAAGACTTTTTTTTTTTCTTCAAATCAAAGCCCATCAATGACATTTGTATCAACAGTGAGAAAGTTATTTTTGATGCAAAAGTTAAGTTTATAATAGTGGCTTATCCACCGCACATATCCAAAGAAAACAATTATATTCAAGAGAAGATCTCTAAGAAAATTTCATTACATTACAGGCGAGTGGGAAAGCTGAAAGTAACAGCAAAAATAATAAAATAAAAAATCAGATGATAAAGCACTGACAGCAGTGCCAGGTAGCCATGGGAGAAAGAAGCGAGCGGCTATTCATTGCCGTGCAAGTAATATAAAATAAAAAAAAAAAATAAGATAAAATTTTTCTTTCTCTCAGTTTATGACGCATCACAGTATAGCATAGCACTAGATGGATGGATAATATGCATTTTATGACACAAACAGCTATAAAGAATCAATAAAACAATAAAGAAAGACTTTTTTTCGTTGCATTTTAAAATTGTTTAATTGTTCTCTTCTTTTTTTCTTTATCTTTGTTGCTGTTGTTAAAGCTGATCAAGATATGCAATATATGCATCATAAAAAGCAATGGTCGGGGATATTCCTCTTTCACTTTTCTTTATTTCTTTATTATCCAATATTTTTACATAGGGAGGGGGTGTGGGCTTTTGCAAATGATTATTCATTCAAATTTTGACCTTCATCCTTGTAAGGGATTGTAAAATGATTAAAATATTTACCCAAATTCTTTTATGCAGTACCGACAAACAGAAATGAGGCATCAGTTAGGTACAATGCCCATTTTATGATAGTTTCGCTTTTATACAATAGTGCAAAAACTCAAAAATCGATAAAATTGTTTTCCATGATTTTCATCAGTTTATGAAGTTTAATTTTTGTTTTTTGAAAAAATGAATGAAAAATTTTTGCCTTTAAATCGTAAATGAAGTATTAAAAAGTGGATGAACATGATTATAGAGATGTAGATAGACATTTAAACATGAATTTATGCAATTATATGTTCCCGCATGAGGTGGTGTAAGCATTATGGTTAATGTCGAGTGGTGTGGGTTATGCACTGAAAAATTTAGTAACATTAACAGTCAGTGAAGTTTTAATAACGCATTTTCCCGTAAAAGCTGACAATAATTTAATTTCGAAATTTATTTTAAAACTTTTAAGTGTGAACTTCATTTTTGTTCCAAAACCAACTTTTTTAAATTATATTTAATGCACAAAGTTTTAAAAGCCGTGAAAAAATTTGAATTTGGTTTTGTTTTTAATATTCGATAAAAATTTCATTTCAAAATTAAAATATCACTTTTGATCAAAACAAAAACATTTCGATTAATCTAACGTGTATCAAAATGTATTTTCGTGTTTTAACATGTTCTTACGAGGTCTAAAGTGCACATTTTCTCTCTTGTTTTAAAATATCTGCGCCCTGTTTTTAACCAAGTTTTCCAAAACAAGAAAACTCTTTGATTTTTTGATTTGTATGGCGAAAACAAAGTATAATCAAATTTAAACTTATTGTTACTAATCGAAATTGAATTTTTCATTAAATTTTATTTAATTTAAACTTGGTATTATCAATCGGACCGTTAGGGAATTCCGAAAGTCTAGCGGTATGCAACTACGAGTTTTCGAAAGCATTTTAATTTTCAAAAGTTTGGTAAAAGTAATTTTGAAAAATTTTTAATTCTTATGGTTTAATAGAAAATTAGTATTTCATGCAGTAATAGATGTTGTTTTGTGCATGAATTACACTTCATTTTTTAGTATTTCGCTTTGAAACATTCATAAATTAATTTTCTTTACAAGAACTATTTTCGAAAACGCGGTTTAGAACTTTCAAAAATGTTCGAATTACTGGGGTGTGCAAAACACAATGAAATTTTTTTAAATCTTAACTGACAGAATTCTCGATTGATAATACCAAGAATTTAAAGAAACAAATGTTGATTTCTGTTTTTTTCAACTTCGATCGAGTGAAAACTAAGGAATATAATGTTTTTTTTTATTTTTCCATAGAAACAAAACTAAAATCAAACACTTTTCAAACTTGGAAATTTTTGATACAACACAATGGCTTAGATTTTAGTAATAAACTTCCATTAAACAGCTTTTAGCTACGAATGAAATTCATTGATGTAAAAAGATGTATTTCTTAAAGAAAATTGTAAAGAGGATAGACAGACAAAAAGAAGGCAATAACTCTCATGTTGATAGAAAAATGCACAAAAAAGAAGCAAAATTGGAAAAAAAAATTTCAATGACGAGGTGTGGAAACTGCGGAAAACTCCATGTCATAATAATTTTAATTTTTTTTTACTCCCAACAGAGTATATGAACAGCATTAAATTTGAAACGTGTGTGTGAGAGAGGTGAGAAAAAAGTTGCACATATCTGCAATAAACATTTACATGTGCGACTGACTCCCCCGCACTTAACGCGCAAAAAATTCACAATCATCGACAAAAAAGCCAAAACGAATATGAATTTTAATTTTTTATCGAAAGAAAAAAATGCAACATAAAAATATCATCATTATTTCGAAATTATATAAGTACGTGAGTGTGTATGTGTTTTATGCGGAGCATATATGCAAAATGCATTTCTGGATTTTAATGCTACATAAGCTGAAAGCACGTAAAAATATTTAATCCATTTTCCATCATGATGCATATTTAGTGCAGTTTGCAAAATGCATTTCGTGACCCATTCGGATGAATAAGTAAGAGAGTGGTGGGGATTATGGTAGATAA
>JACWBX010003581.1:25111-58442 GCA_014622435.1 Polypedilum pembai
CTGTTTTCCATTTTTGGCCAAAAAACAGCTGTTTTACTGTTACTGTTAAACAGTAATGAAAAACCCTAGTAATAAACTTCCATTAAACAGCTTTCAGCTACGAATGAAATTCATTGATGTAAAAATATGTATTTCTTAAAGAAACTTGTAAAGAGGATAGACAGACAAAAAGTAGGCAATAACTCTCATGTTGATAGAAAAATGCACAAAAAAGAAGCAAAATAGGAAGAAAAAAAATTTCATTGACGAGGTGTGGAAACTGCGGAAAACTCCATGCCATAATAATTTTAAATTTTTTTCACTCCCAACAGAGTATATGAACAGCATTAAATTTGAAACGTGTGTGTGAGAGAGGTGAAAAAAAAGTTGCAAATATCTGCAATAAACATTCACATGTGCGTCTGACTCCCCCGCATAAAACGCGCAAAAAATTCACAATCATCGAAAAAAAGCCAAAACGAATATGAATTTTAATTTTTTATCGAAAAAAATACAACATAAAAATATCATCATTATTTCGAAATTATATAAGTACGTGAGTGTGTATGTGTTTTATGCGGAGCATATATGCAAAATGCATTTCTGGATTTTAATGCTACATAAGCTGAAAGCACGTAAAAATATTTCATCCATTTTCCATCATGATGCATATTTAGTGCAGTTTGCAAAATGCATTTCGTGACCCATTCGGATGAATGAGTAAGAGAGTGGTGGGGATTATGGTAGATAAAGTGGAAGGGTCTAAATGGTGTAGTATTAACTTTCTAACCATCCCAAAAAAAGTAAATATTTTTCTAGGAATCATCTTGCAATTTTTGAACACGCAACTCAATATAAAAAAGCACATGCATCAACACAGACATACAAATCTAGTTCATGATGAAACTGAATCAAAATAAGAGAGAAAAACGCATTTAATATTCATGCATGTTAAACTGCATGTTTAACATGAAAGAAAAACAGACTAAGAATTACGATGAATTGGAGCAGAGCGTAGCAGCGAACTCTTTTCTTTTTTCATGAACACACCATCTTTTGCGATCTCATTGACAAATAGGTAAAAATAGCTGAAATGACTAATGCAAGACACCTGGAAAATAAATGACTGTGTGACTTAATGTAAACATGTTCTCAACTCGGGTTTTTAGTGCGAAAATGGAACTTGATTTTTGTTTTTTATTAACTCATACATTTCGATATGAAGTAAATAAATGTTATTAAAATATTCTTTAGCGAAATCTTTTTCAGTTAAATTTTTTAAAAATAATCAAAGATTTTGATAGTGATGGAAAGACCTTTTGAATAATATATAATAAGTTTTTCATAATATGAAAATGTTTTTTTTATAAAACTCATAATCGAAAAGTTGTTTACATTTTTGTTCATTTTATAATCCTCTATATTTTTCTCGTGATAACTGACAAATTTGAGTGTGTATAACTTCGTCATTTAAACAAATTGCATACGACAAAAATTGATGATATGTCTGCAACATGGCATGCAATGAACTTAAAAGAATGCAATTTTTAAAGACCTCATTTTATGGATGATGAGAGAGAGAGAAAAAAAAATCTCCCTATCGATCAGTTAAACCAGTCATGTGTTGTCATCATCATGGCATTCACGTAAATGTATGCAAATTATAATATGCTACAGTGAAATTTTATTTAAAAAATTATCATAATAAAAATTTTAATATATAATATGTATCTTTGTACACTCAAACAAAAACATTCCAGCTGACTGCTGACTGTGTGTCTGTGTAGGCGGATAAATGCAAACCAAAAAGAGACACATTAGCTGATATTTATTATTATACTGCCCATCTCCAACGTATACCGTTTGTTGTTGATACTGCTTCATAGCTACCACTTGCCAATCTCACAAGACACCTATCACACACATATATCAACATTTGTATATGGCTATTAATAGTGTGAAGTTGATTTCTCGCTCACACGCCAACAAACCAACAAGTAAATAAGAATGTGCAAATCAAGCTGTGCATCAACATGCTGCTGTTGGTAATGAAAATATCCGCATACATTTAAAAAACTTCAATAATTCAGCGAAAATTCACAAACATTGAAAAATTCCAAAGTCAACAAATATATTTAAACCTAGTATGGCAACAAATCAAAATTATAAAATTCAATATTTTATAAAACATTTCATATTAACTAGAAATTTTATATTTAACAGTTTTTGAAATTAAAAAATTTGGTTTTGATAAACTTAAAGTGAAACAACTTGAACAAAAAGTGATAAAATTAAGTAAAAATATCAGTAATTTCGCTTTTATTAGTTTATAATAAAAATAAATTTAAAAACTTTGTCTCCAAACCTTGATGTTTATAAATAAACACGAAATTTTGCGGTGATTTTGGAATTGGTTGATTTTGTAAATAACTTTGCTGCTGCTACTATTGTTGATGATGATGAGAAGATTATTTGACTGTAGTGAGATGAAGATCGAAAAATGCACATTTCTACTAACACTAACAACTAATAGAACGGTGAGTGAAAAAAAAGAATATGTATGAAGCTTCGCCTAAATTTCGTGAAGTTCTTGGCTGCTGCTGCTGCATATATAATGACCAGTGGCTGAACGAAAAATTTACCTCTATAATGAAATTTGCAACGCCACTGTCGAATACGTTTTAAAAATTATGCATCATTGTGCAAAAAATATTATTATTGCATTATTATTCTCTCTTTTTTCACGGGCCCCTGAAAATAATTTTTTTATATTTTTTTCTGTTAATGCGAATGAGAAATGAGCTGAATTCATAATAAAAAACAACACAACGAATTTATAATTTTTGTGAATTTTTTCATGTTTATTCAATAATGAATTTATTTTTTGCTGCATTTTTAATTTTAAAATTCAATTTTTTTATGTTCCTCTGGTTTTTTCATAATAATCTTATTTGTTTATTTATTATTATTTTTTTATCAAAAAGATGGCACAAAAATAAATTAAATAACATTTTTTGGTTTTTATTTCGCTTAATTTGTGAAATATTTTTTATTCTGAGAATATCAAATGAAAGAGAAAAAAATACGCGTGCAAAATTGAATTTTGATCAGTTTTTAGTCGAAATAACGAAACTGATTGAATAAATTTGATGATAGATAAACGAACATCTATCCGGTGAATGGAAAATCATAAGAAGCAGAAACAATCATGAAATATATATCGATATACTTTACTATAATAACAATCATAAGTGCTCTCTTTCAAATTATCTTACACTTATTTTAGGTATAGACACTAATTAAGATTGAATTTTTTATTTCACTTCAAATTTCAGTTCAAGATTAAAATTCTGAACTAAAATTAAAAATTTCTTCTAAAATAAAAGTGTCTTTACTCTCTTATATTCTATGCTGATCTCTATTTTTCATGTCATTTTTTGACAGGCGAGAAAATGTTGTTTGCCTGCTTACATCCGGCATATGTCTCATGTAAGCAAATTGAAAGATGCAAAATCAAGTCGTCTTATCATATACATACATCTGACTGTCTACTACTTGCTTCTTACACGAAAGACCATTTCAAAAAACTTAAGAAATTATTAAAGTCGTCTTTTATTTGTGAAAATCTGTCTCAGGGACTGTTTCATATTTTATTTGTGTGATAAATTTTTTCTCTTTCATTTTTTCTTCTTCGTCTGCTGTTGCCGCTTTTGATAAAATCCATAAATTTTCCAAGAACATTATTTTTCCTTTACGTACGAAAGAGAAAGATATTTCTTCTCTTATTTTTTGCTTTTGCACTTACAAAATAACAAAAATCACAAAATAAATTTTAAAGAAAATGTTTGTGTGTGTACACTAAAAAATTTGATATTTATGGCTTCTTTCTTTGTTTGTTTGTTGCTTTGCTCTCTTTTTTTAAAGAATAAAAAATGTGTGTATTTTAATGGAGTAAGTAAAAGAGTTTTTACATTAACATAACTTTTTTTGCGGTAGAAAAAACAAAAACTTGAACTTAAATTTTATTTTATAAAAAAAATCAAAAGTTTTAAGGCCTTCTTTTTGCGAATTTTCATCTAAAATTTTTTCTAATGTCTTTTAGGAAGAAATCATTTTTAACAATAAGAGGAAAATAAAAAAGAAATAAACTAACAATTTTTTTTGTTCATTACTATTTTATCATTATACAATATTATTCTCTAAATTTTTTATTTACTTTTTTTCTCCATTTCCTTTTGTCCACATATTTTTCATTTTTGTATCACATAACTTCTTAGAATTCTAATAAAAAATGTCATTTTTTGAGATATGGATAGATCAATGTTCATCAGCATGATACCGACCGATCCTTGCTGCTTTTATTTCTTTATTTTTTTTCTTCTCACAGAATTTTTTTTGTTGTTCATTCAAAAAGTCACTAACAATATTTTCTTGCTTTTTATGGAATCGTTCATTGTTCTTCTTTTCTCTTTTTTTTCTTTTTCATTTATTAATACCAAGAATAAAGAAAGACGATAGTTAGAAGTGATTATGAGTATCTTAAACTTTTGTTTGTGTATGTTTCATGCCTTTTTTTGTAAAAGAATTGGAAATTGAGATTTTTCACTTGTTATTTATTTAGAAAAGATATTTTGAATCAAAAAAATTTTTTCTCTCTTTTCACTTTCTTATCTTGAGTGCAATATTTTTCTTAAAATAATTTATCGAAAAAATTCCATACTTTAAACTGTACGATAAGATACACTTCAAAAAATTGAATGAAAAATGCTTTTTATTGAATCTTTTGACTGAATGTCATGATATTGAAATAAAATTATAAGATTGAAAATTATGCGCATAATTTTAAGCATGTTATGGAACCCTAAAAAATTATTAAAATTCGAAAACAAAAATTTCAAATTGTCTAATAAAGCTTCGTTCGACAATAATAGCAAAATTCTTCTTCCTATCTACTTAATATCAAACCCTAAATAAACTGAATAATATGTTTTATTTACGAAAAATTCGTTATAGTTTTCAAAGTTCTAAATAATTTTAAGAAAATTTTTAATGAAATATTTTCAATATTTTGAGTTTAAAAATTAATAATTTAAATCAATGTTGTTGTTTATTGACTGTATGACGATCAACAAATCATAAAAAATTTCCAAACAAATTTAGTTTTTAGTAAACATTATAGTTTATAAAAGTTTATGTTATAGAACATAACTGAAAAACAGGAATTTTTAAAAAATTTGAAATAAAATTTAATCCTTCAATTTGATTTCGAATGAATTATTTGAAGTGTAATTTATCACAATAAAATATTGAACGATAAGAAAATTTTCCAAATGACACATTTCTAAAGAATTGAATTAAAGAAAAATTTCTTCTAATGCAATAAATTTCATATGTGTGAATTATAAAAATTCATAGTGGACAAGAAAACATTTCACAGACCATAAAAGAAAGAAACAAAATTGAGGGCACAAAATATCTCATCTAATTAATCTTTTTCCATTCTTTTCCATAACACAATAACTGCTCTTTCTCTTTCATTTCGTCTACCTTCTAAGAATTCCCTTTTTTCTTAAGATTCCTTTTATCTTGATCCCTTTTTTCTCCCTCTTTATACATATGAGAAAAAATTATGAGAAAGATCCTTTTGCAGGTTTCTAAAAATTTTAATTGTTGTTATTTTTATCAGTATTTTGAAGATAGCGTAAATGGCGCTTGAAGTGAACTAAACTTGAATGTATTTTATACAAACACAATTATCTTCAATATAAATTTTATCATCATATGAGTTAGTAAAAGAGAGAAAAAAGAAAAAAGAGAGTTCAAAGTAACTATAAAAAACTTGTTTTTATTCTATTGATGCTAAAATTTAAAATATTTTTTTAATTTATTTGGAGTCATTCTATTTGGGACGTTTTTGATCTTGAGTGTGTATAAAAAGTGAGAAGCATGTCATTTTGCTCAGTATAGTAGCCTAGCAATTTTTTTACATTATTTAATAGTCTTTAGGTTTCAACATATATTATACTTCTTTTCATATATACGTACACAATGTAATAATACCACAGTGAAGTTGAAGTCGTGTTTTGTTGTCATCGAGAATCATCATTTCACCTTACAAGCCACAAGCCAAGATTGACGGATTTTAACTTTGGCAATTTCATAATGATGTCAATTCCTTTCGATGTGATTTTTGTGCAGCCATAGAGGTCGATTGATTGCAAGTTTGCAAGTTCACTTGCGAGCGTTTCGAGACCTTTGTCCGTAATTTTACTGCATTGTCCTACATTCAGCACTTCTAGCTCGTGCATTTTGCCGAGCTTTTCTAAACCTTCGTCGCTTATTTGGCACGAGCTAAGACTTAATGACTTCAAATGGAAGAGACCCTGTGACAAGTGCTGCAGCGCCTGATCACCGATTTTCTCACAAAAACTCACATCTAGTGAGCGTATGCTGCAGCCACCTTCTTCCGCTAATCCGGCCATACCAATGTCCGAAATGTTATCACATGCACGGAGATTCAACTCCTCTAGTTTTGGCATTTTCGACAAAAATTTCAGTCCACTATCTGTCACTGATATACAGAAACTTAGGTTGATGACTTTGAGACTTGTGAGACCTTGAGCGATATGCTTCAGTGACTCATCCGACAGTCGTTGGCAATCTTGCAAGCCCAAATATTCGAGCTGCAAATTACCTTCAGCTGTTTCTTTGCTCAATCCTGCTAAATGTCCAATGCCTTGATCCGATATGTGCCAGCACGACCTCAGATTCAATCGTTTTAGTTTTTTAAGACCCCATGCTATCAGCAGTAGACCTGTGTTTGTAATATTGCTACATCCGCCCAATTCCAAAACTTCTAAATTTTTTAAATGTTGTGCTATTCTGCCTAGACTTGAGTCAGTAACTTGCTTACATAGTGATAAATCTAATGTCTTTAAATATGGCAAATCGAGACTAAAAGCATGAGCAAGACCAGCATCTGTGACATTATAGCAGCCTGAGAGGTTCAGTGACTCGAGATTTGTCACACCGGTCACAACATCCTTAAGTGTTCGACGTAATGACAAAATTTGTACATGTCGAATTCCTCGTTTCATTAGTGACTGAAAGAATGATGGTGATGATCGTCTGAGATGAAGTTTGGCTTCGACACCTTTCCATACACTTTTTGAGTAGCAGGCATCGCGCCATGATGTACATACTTGTGCAGCACTGCCACGATCACGAACATTGAGATATGAGAAGATCATTGTGAGAATTTCAGGATATAAGTGACCAATATGCGTTCCTTCGGGTGGTGGCGGTGAAGGTGATGCAATGGGTCTAATTATTGGTGCTATTGTGGACGGTAAACGTCGAGGTATGTAAACAGGCGCGGGTGCTGACTGCAGATGCTGATGATGAAGATTATAGGGCGCATACCGATGAATGCTAAGACTTCGTTGTGTGTGATGAGTAAACTGATGCGGATGATGATGCGTGATGCGGATGGTGATGATGCGTGAAAAGTCCTGGAATTTCCGTGAGCATTAAGTGAGATTCATCCATGATTTTTTTAAACTTTGAATTCTTTTTTGTTCGTTTTCAATTGACTTTAATTTATTCAGTTTTATTTTTTTTCTCTGTTTTCTACACACAACAAGGCGAAATGATCGCTAGAATCAGATGTGAAACAACACAGAACACACTTTCAATTGCAAATATTTTCAAAATTCATTTTTCAATTTTTTATTCATTGTTTTTATAAATTTGTACACAACAAAATCGAATGCCCGCAATTCAAAAAAATGTGATATTCCGAGTGCTAAATTATATTTTGTGAAGCTTTACACACTTTATGCACGTATTCAATTGATAAAACTTCACTTTTTATACTTGTTATTAACACTAACCAACGAAACCTCCACGAATAGAATAAAATTTTTTTTTATTTTTTATTCTTTATTTTCTTTGAGTCGTTTTTAGCATTTTATTTTTCGAACCGAACCGTAGAACGTTTGCTATACATCTGATTTAATTTTTTAGTTTTTTTTAGTTTGTCTTTTCTGTAAGCAATGAAAATAAAATTGAAACTGAAATTCTCTCTTTTCTCTCATTTTTTCTCTCTCGTGTGAAACACAGCATTTCTATGTATTTGTAAATGAAATGAGAGAATGTAAACAACATGGAATAATTCGTTATGATAAATTTAAATTTTAGAACCTAACAACAGCTTTCTAATAACTGTTGTAAGGTGAAGATTTTTGTTGTGTAAAATTTATTTCACATACATTTGAATTGGAAAAGATTGTTTAGCGATATTTTATAAAATATTTTGTATTTTAATAAAACTGAATTTTTTTTAAATCTTTAAATTAAAAACTATTTAATTTCATATCTTCATTTTGATAAATATCTCTAAAGTGAGTGTTTTTTTAAAAAAAATTTGTTGTTAAAGCAAAAATTAGACAATTAACAGAGTTGTAAAAATAGAAGCAATTTTTTCAGAAAACTCTAGCTATTGACTGTTTAACAACTCTGAAAATTAGAGTGTCTATATGTCTAAACAATTGTAAATCCTTTAAATTTCTTATGAGACAAAAATATTTTCATTTAAAATTCTTATAAGAAATTTTCCCCAATAATCAAATTTTTAAGGTCTAAACAATACATGCAAGATGGAATGTCGTTGATCTTAACTGCAGTAAAATGAATAAAAATGGAACTACTCAGCTGCCGAAAACGTTTTATCAAAATAAAAAAGTATCAGTTTTCAATTTTTACCTTTCTTAAGTAGCTTCAATCTCAAAATTTAGATCTTTCTAAAACGAAACCTGTATAGAAAATGCATAAATATATTTTAGAAGAAAGAAAGATGACATAATGAAGAAATAACCAAAAATTAGTTACAGTTGATTGAAGGTGAAAAAAACAGAAGCTCACCAGAGTGAATAAAAACTAACATTAAGCTGTCAAAATCATCACAAATAAACGAGAAAAAATAGAGAAGTTCAAAGAGAGTGAAAATGCAAAACACGTCTTTATTTATCATGCAAGAGGATTCCTCTCACAAAATTCAAATATTTCTCTGCTGCTCTATGCAAAATATCCCACACCACTAACAACAAAAGAACAATACAATGAAGAAATTATAAATGCTCTATGAGAATTCTTCCTTTCCTCAACTTATACCTGTTGAATCGCCTCTCTTAAATGGCCTCTTTTTTCTTCTTTTACCGCACACAAATTTCATTTTCTTTCTTTCTCTTTCTCTATCTCTCTCTTGCTCGCTTTCCTTAAATCGATATGCCCGATATTCTTCAAAAGTAAAGATGCCGACAATTTAACAATTTATAAGTGATTCAGTCTCTCAACGTGCTTTGCTTCTCATTTTTCTTGTGACTTTTTCTCTTATTTTCGACAACTTCTTTCAGCTATTTTTCTTTAACAAAAAATTCTTAATGTTTGTATAGTGCCATGCCGCACTCGTTTTTCATTTGCGATCGAACAAAAAATGACATTTCTCTTACGGCGGCAATAGCAGCAAATTTATTTCTCCATTATTATGCTCGAATTTGATTCACATTGACTGCACCGGAGCTATAAATACATGACTCTGTTTTTGCAGGACGGAAAAGCATTTTTGAGATATTTTCGAGTAAAAAATTATATAAAAAGAAGTTTGCCGCCAGGAGTGAGAGAAATCTATACATACAGATAGATAGTTTCGCAATTATTTCTTATTTTCTTTCATCATAGCATTCTTAACTATCTATCTGAACTACATAAACGCTATGTTTTCATATTTATCTTCATCCACTTATAAAAGAGAAGGTTGCAACCTGATGGCGTCAAAATAATATTGAATGAGAATAATTTGATGAATTCTAGCGCGTTTTTTGATTCAATTGATGATATAAAAAAATATTGATAAATAAAAATTTTTTCTTGAAATTACCGGTTAAATCAAATTTGAAAATTCCGAGATGATCAAATTTGTAAATAATTTTTGTTTACATTTTCATTTTTAAAAAAATAATTTGCAATTTCTCTAGTTTTACAATTATTAAGAGGTTTTCTAATAAGTTTTCTGCTAATAACTTGGTACTAGCCTTAATTTAAATATCTTAAATATCTTAGATAAATAAAATGAAACTTTTCTTGTACAAAAATGTACTAAAATTAGTACAGAATATTTTGATATTTCAGTATTTTGTAATTTCAGGGGCTGATGTTCTAAAAACCTGTTACAAGTCAATTCTTATTTTAGTCAGACAGAGGAAAATGAAATAGTTGTGGCTCAAAGGTGCATTCCAATTAAATTTCAATTATCGATAAACTCAATTAAATTTTGGGATTTCTCTCGAGATGCTCCTCCCTCAGTTTTCGAGAGTGAGAGAAGAAAAAAAAGAAAAATTGTATATAATTCTCTTTAATCTCTTTTAACCACAACGAACAGCAAAACTTGCTCACACTAACCAGGATTTTTTTTTCTTTATTTTGATAATTATAGGCTCTTGTCATATGTTATAGCAACAAATAATTAATACTCTTCTTGAATGATAAATCTTACCATTGTGTGTTCCGCTTAAATGGAGTTAAGAACGCATTATTTAAGAACTCAAAAACTTGATTCGCTCTCACCACAAAGAAAATGATGAGCTTGAAGTTTTCATTGTGTACCATAAAAAATTTATTCAATAATAATATTAAGTAAGAATATTCTTTCAAAAGAAAAATGATAATGATGAAGAAATAAATTTTCTTTGCTCATTTTTGTTATTTAATTTTTTTATTACATTCAGAGGAAAATGATTTGAATATGTTATGGTTTGAAGAGGGAGAGAAACTTTTTTTAATCTCATTTCAACGGAATTCTGTGCAACGAGAAAATATTTTGATTAGTTTTGTACCTTTTAAGTTTTGGGCTAGTTTTCTTCCATCATCTTCGTTTTACTCAGTCAGTCTGAGCTAATAAATATGCGTAACAAATTAACAAATGTTTAATAATAATTTTCATTGTTGCCTTCTTATTTCAGTTTTCATGCCTTCCTTTATTACTTTGAATATATCATTAATTTTCATTAATTTAAATTACACATTTCAGGCCAACTAGCATGAAGAGTAAAAAAGCCAAAATGATATATCTATATGTGAATGTATATTAGCATGAATGATTTCTAACCATAAAAGTACTAATGAGATGATATGAAATTTTAACTGAATTAGGCAAACATGACACATGTCGATAAAAAGCATTCTTTTTGCGTTGCGGTTATAATTTTTTAAGTTAATAACTGTCGTCACAGTCGTCTATTCAATAGAAAAAGAAATTCTAATGAATGGTTTTGAACAATAAGTTAGACATGTCATGTTCATTTGTTACCCCTTTTCAGGACAGATAGATCTCACATATGCATGCTCCTCAAACTCAAAAGTGGATCTTTGACTTCAATTTACAACTTGTTTGTTACTCAATAAGCATTAATGCCATTCTGATTTGCAAGCAAACCAATAACAAATGCATAAATCGTGAGCGCGAGATTTACGGGACATAAAATAATAAAGCGATTGGAATGATTAATTTAGTTATCATGCATATATTTCAATGGGATGCAAAATGAGTTAATGGCGAGAAAAGATATTTTAATGCATCTTGATCAATCAGTCATTTCTCGCGGCTTTGTAATAAAATCTAATTATAAATTACCATCATTAATAAAAACTTATCGTTCTTTGGAGCTCTATAGGGACACACTTACACTTTGTATAATCTATCTATAATTTTTTTGCAAGTTTATTCACACCGCTAAATAAATATCTCCTTGACTCCGCCTATCTTTTAGCGCAATTTCGTATTGAAAATGCAGATTACAAGCTCACTCTGACTGGCTTGGTGAGATCCAAGATCTCAAAAATTGTAATAACTATAAACTTTAAGATTCTTGCTTCTGATTTATACTGTCAAGTTACTGACTTATCATTAAGTTAGAAAACTGTAATTGATTGTAAAATTTGAGAAATTACAAAATAAAATTTTCATATTGAAAATTCTTTTTGAAAAATTACTTTTGAAGACTAGTTTAATTTAAAGCTTTATTTTATTTGACATTAATGTTTGGTGACAAAAATGCGCTAAAGTATTCCGTTCTATGGCAGATATTTTTACATTCATTTTTCTTAAGTAACACTTCTTGGGTTTTTACAATAGTATCGAAGACATATAAAAAGAAACGTAAATAAGAATCTTTTTTGTGTACGATATACACAGGTTACGAGAGAAGCTGGAAAAGTCTCACAAAGCGATTACACATGATAATTTTCAAAAATACCACGGAGATGGATAAAGATGAAAGAAAAAAAAACTATGAAAAAAATTTCTTTGATGTGTTGCCGCAAGAAGATTGTCGATTCACTGTATTGACTGTAAAAATATAAAAAAAGAAGAATTAAAAAATAGTTTCACTTTCTATTTTTTTATTATTAAAAATTCTTTTGAAAAATTACAAAAATTTCTTATGTTGTTATTTGATCTTGTATCAACAAGAATATTTTAACAGAGAGAAAGAGAGAAACAACAAAAGTATTTTTTCAATATAAGAGAGAAAAGAATACTTTTTAATGAAAATAATTAAAATATTTTAAACTTCCTTCTACAAGAAAATCAAATTTTAATTTTTTAAATCTAGACAAAAATTTAAAATTGTAAATTTTAATTTTTTAACCAATAATTTTAAAAAATCAAAATTTTTAAAATTTTTTTATGAAAAATTTTATTTTGATATTTTAAATTTTTTTGAGATAAAAGAAAATTTGTGTTTCCAAAAATTTATTAATTTTTAAATTCAATTTTTATTCTTCTTCTTATTTTTAGAGAGTGAAAAAATTATTCTCTCGCTCTCTTTTAAATTCTTTTTGATTCTCTCATTTCTCGTTATTTCATTCTTCTGCATCTCTCTCTTTCTCAAATGTTATTCAGATCTCGTGGCGAACGGAACGTTGTGAGCTGCAGGAGCTAAATTTCTTCTTCTGATATTCAAATTAAAAAAAATCTTTCACCGATTTGATAAATTATTAGAAAAGCGCAGCAGGAAAATTAGTAAAGTGCAAGGAACGAAAGAGTTATTAACAAGTCAAGCGCGTTAGTTTGATTGGGTAATTAACGGATATAAAAATTGCACCTAATAACCGTAAAGTGTGAAAAGGAATAAATAGAGAAAAAAAGGGAAATGTTTGACGAATTAAATGCATGCATAGGCAAATAAAGTAACGAAAATTATGCTTTGATTAGCCATTTGATATGCATTTTAGAAGTGGAAGGTAAAACAGAAAATTCGTGAATATTTTTGCAAAAGAAAAAAAAACAGAAAGATCGACTAAAGTGAAGAGAAGAAAAAAAATACACACCGCGGACTTGCTAATTTAACATTATCGCAATTAATTTAAATATTTTTGTGCTCCATACTCAAGTAAATTTTTAGCGTATAAAAAACTTATGTTTTTGCATAAGGAGAAAATAAATAAAAGTTTCAGTGTGTTTTTGCGATAGAAAGACAACGATACAATCACGCTGCTTTTTTGTTGATATTGAACAACAAGAGAAATGCACGGAACAACCAACGGCTATCAGTTCAAATAAAGTCACAATTGCATTGGATACGAAGCAGCATAGAGCAAACGCCAAAGTGTGTAAAAAAGTAATATATACCATTGTTCAAGCAAGTAAAAAATATGGCAAGTGAAGTGATGTATACATAAAAAGAAATTTGCTTTATTTATTACTGCAAAAAAGAGCATAAAAAAGTTAAATATTGTGAAAGTTTCATAACGCAAAAGAATTTATCAATTGGCATTTTAATGCTACAAAAAAGAACAAACGATGATTTAAATGAAATAACGAATAAACTTGCGGCGGGAGTGTAATAAATAGAAGAGAAGAAATAAAAAAATTATTGTTTTTGTGCAAAACAAAAAAGTAAAAAACTTAAGAGGAATCAAAACAAAGAAAAGAATGTCACATAATAAATTACTCTGGATTACACTTTGCTCCATCGTCTGCCTCATTCAGAGCGGATATGGATTACAAGGAGTGCCATCATGGATGTGAGTAGCAGCTACCTATCAAAAATTTCATCAAAAACTTTTTAATGATTTTTACGCATCGTTTGTCATTTTTCTCTCTATCTCTTGGGTTTGTGAAAATGTTCAATGATTGTTCTTAGCATTTTCTAAATGATTTCCGGCAACATAATTACACAAATATCCTTTTCTGATTTATTAACAACAAAATAAAACATTTTGATCTAAATGTAAACAAATGATAACGCAGCTTAATACATAAATATTTAAAGAGATAAATGACAGTTATTTTAAATTAAAAGGATTTACTTAGTTGAGAACATAAAACAACTACCAACAACAAACTATTCATAATTTCTGCTCCATTTAAATCAATTTTTATTCCCTCGAGCAATGTTTAGTTCACTTTGCCTCACACGTTTGATTAATGCTTCTTGTATTCTCCCTGCCTGGTGAAATTCAAATGACACGATATAAAACAAAGCGATCATTCTTTTCCATTCTCTTTCATTGCGTGCTTTCATCATGCGCCAATTTACACACAGCCAACTATCGACAATAATAAAGCGACTAAATTGATTGAAGTTAATGATTAATAATTTTAAATTACAGAACACGAGCGTCGTCATAAAGAAAGAAATTATCCCAAACGAGTCTCGATTGAGAAGAAGTGAAAATTGGAAAACATCGAAAATTAAAAACATTTATTTAAATTGTATCAATTTTATGTTCACACTTTGTGTTCTGCTCTGTCTCTTTCTTTATTTCGTCATTTGCCTGCTTGTTTCACTCCTTCCTTCTTCTATCCGCATATCATCGCATATTTTTCAAACCAACTCTTTCCTCATGATTGCTCGCATTACACCGTGTGCTGAAATGCTTTGATCTCAATTCGCTTCAGCATTTTTTCTTTCTTCGCAAGTAACGAGTAGAAAGAAAGAAAGAGAAAGAAAGAAACATATCGAGAACTTTAAATGTTTGTTGTTTGAATAAATAATCAAATTATAAATGTTATAAGCTATAATCGGAACAAGCAACAGCATCAGTAGTAGTGAAATCGAGTTAAAACTAGCGAAAATTGTTTCGTTATGAATTCATTATTGACTTTTGAAGCTGTTAATGCAAATGAATTTTTGATGGGAATTAATTAATTAATAAAAATTCGTCTTCATTCCAAAATGGATGATGTTGATGTTCGCACAGTCGAAACCGCAAAAAAAGTAAACGTATGCATGAAGAAAAATATTCAAATTTCATTCATGAATTTTTTAAAGACTTCATGTGCGAGTTTTTGTTATGAGAAGAAAAATATCTCAACAATTTTTCACTGCTATCCACCCACCTTTCTACCTTACTCAGTTCTATTTTGCTTATTCCCTTCCATATACGTTAACTTTCAACAACTCAAATTCATCACAAAGTATTTTTTCTCACTCGCATTCATTCCATATAGTAACAAACTGTTTCTTCTTAATCTTAAGGTGTAAGTTTTTGCAAGTGCTTTAACCACATTACATAATTGAGACTGCTCACACGGCATGCAAATTTGCTTGAGTCTCTCGTAAGAGCAAATACGTGATAATTCCCTCTTAATATCCTTAAGAATAATCGAGAGAGAAAGATTTTAATTTTATGGAATTATAAACAATGGACGGCAATCAATTACAGATTTCTCATTCCATTAAACTTACCTGGGCCGTTTCTTTTTCGCCGCTTTTTCGCTCATCTCGCTGTCATGACCATTATATTCTTTACCATAAATGTGCTTCATTATTTGCACATGAAACAAAGTTTTGTATTATTTCTTTCTTTTTGCTTTTGTTAGTCAGCAAACTCCTCTCATTTTACCTTTTCATATCTTATAATGAAAAGAATTAATTATGATTAACTTTTTCAATTAAATGGTTTACATGAATAGAAGAAGAAAGGTCTTGTGGCTATGCGCTTAGATTTTGATATCTATTACCCTCTTACTTTCATTATTCAATAGAAAGATTCAACATTTTGATAATTATACATAATAGAAATTCTAATGTATTCGAGTGAAATTCAATAGCAGAATTTTTATTGATAAGTGCATATTCTAAGTTTCTATTCCTTAAAATAACACGCTATAAGTTCTAACAACAATTTATCTCTTCTAAGCTTTATTCTTCACATTCAATTAATTTTAATCACACATATCAATATCGATTAGGCAACAAATCCACTTAGTAACTCATGCATGTTTCCTAGGAAGAAGAAATTTTTGCATTCCACGCTACCTAGTCTTTGTTATTCTCACACGAAAAAGCAATCATTAGAGCTGTAATGACCGCATGTATATTAAGACACCCTTTTGTGTAATATTAGAACCTTCACTAAAATGTATAATTACAGAAATTGATACATTCCGGCTTATAATAGCAAGCCGCAACTGAAAAAATGGTGAAATAATATGAAAGGAAACGCTTGTCATAAAAAAAATCTTTTCTTAATGAATCAAATAGCTTTTAGATGATGTATGTGAAAAATATTTCAACCAATTTTAAAGTTTCTTGTACGCCTCTGTCTCGTCTCGTCTTTTTCGCCTGTTTAGAAAAGTAATCACTATTGTTTACGATTCACTAGAATTAAGTAAAGAGAGTCGTTTGAAATAAAACACTCCTTACAAATACATTCTTATTGCTGTCTCTATGGTGATACTAAAACACACTTTTATTTATGAGTTCTCGAAAAACGAGCAATAAAATGCATTCTTATCACCTGAATAAAAATATTCTTTTCTTTTCTCTTTTTTTTTCAACTTTACTTTCCATTCTATTCATTTTTCATTTTAATCCACACATTCCACAGCATAACATTAGTTAGTGGGTTTAGAGAAAGAGGAAAATTGTCAATGAAGTCAAATTGATAATGACTGGACAGATATATACTTAATTCCCCTCAATATTTCATGCAACAACGAAGACATTGAATTTTTTTATCTCATAGTTTTTACTTTGTGCTCTGAGCAACTACTTTTGATAAAAACCCACATTAAACCAGGATGCATTGATAATTTAATCATTAATTGCGCACATATCTTAATTGTTTGCTCGTTAATTGAGTACACTACCATATAATGCAACACAAACAGTAGGCATGAATTCAAGCCTACGTAGCTCTTCCATTTAATGCTCAAACAAATGATTTTTCAGATTTATACACAATAATAATTTACTGAGGATTAAAAGCCGAGTAACAATGAAGTGCCTCCCATCGATATCATCAATAAAAAGTACTTTCAATAAATTCAAATAAAGTACAAATATTTTATCCTCTCAAGAAAAACACATTTCAGAGTGACAGAACGAAACATTAAAGCAGTTTTTTTCCCTATTGTTAAACACAAGAGGAGGATTTCTATTCAAATTCTAAGCTACTTACTTCTATTTTGAAATGGAACAGTCGATAAAGAAAGAAAGATGCATAATGAAAAACTAACATACTCAAAATAATTCCTTTGAAGATTAAAATTCTTCACTATTCTATTCTTTTGCCTTCTCTCTTTTGTTGTGTCGACAATTGAGGAATTCAAAATTCAAAGGAGATGTGGAAATCAATCAACGACATGATATGATTTTATAAGAATCAATTTAATTAATGAAGAAAAAGAAATCCTTTGAAAAATCTTTATTCGAGAATAATTTAAAGACATAATTTCATTGTCCAATATAGCATAAAAGTTTGCCCTTTAATGGCGTATAATATCATATCATTTTATCATCAAAACTCTTGAGACACTTGACTTCACTTGATCAATTTATTATTTTCATTTACTTTCTTTGTCTATCTTTGGCTTCTTCAGACACAAGCATCCTCATCACTAATATCATTTCCTTAAGCATTTAAGATACGACTTACTTGAATCACTGAGTCTCTTGCCCTTATGGGAATGAATTATATGATGCTTGTGTATATACAACAACATATGTATGTGTACGAGGAAGAAAAATCGAAAATCGATTACACAAGATCATGACCAAAATTTTGTTAATATTTAAAGAATCAATTATTTTGATATCAGCAATTACTGGACATTTAATTTATGATGATTATGCTTCAACACACGAATAAATTCTGTTTAATTGTTCTAATTAAACTGTATTTAAACCGGCTCAGACTCACTTGTACACAAATCCGACTTTAATTAAAATTTATGATAATATTTTTGTGTAATCTGCATAGTAAAATATCTCTTTGGTTTCTCTTTGTGGTCTGCTTCATTAAATTTGTCCGAGTAAGTTAGAGAGAAATTGCAGCAATTAAAAAAAGTTAAACGAATCAACTAAGGAATTTCTTTTCTAATATACTAATTGTATTTTAAATTATGAAAATTGACGAAAGTGTTGATGGCGCTCCTCTGAGGTTGGTCGCTTCCCACCGTGCAATTAGCCATCTCGTTTACATTCACATATCCTTAATGAATCTAAATGTCTGATCAATTGAGATGTCAATAAATCCCATAGATATAAATATGAATGCAGTAAGCTCCGCTACGGCAGTTCACTTCGCAATCATGTCAAGTCATAAAAGTCTTATACATTTCTCATTTCCATCGTAAAAAAAGAACGAGTAAACTAGCTGCTGGAGCTTAAAGCCTTTTTATGTTAGATAGATGAAAAAGGCAGATAAACAGTCAAGCATTGATTTGAAATGAAATAAGCAAACAGTCCATTTACGATAAGCATCATGTAAAGTAATTTCAAATCAGCAAAAAAATGCTTCATATAATGTAACGGCTGTACAATTAGCTAATTGATTGGCGAGTCGTTACCGAATTATTGATTGCTCATATGCAAATTTACTCATCAATGAACTCTACATATCGTAAATAACCGTAAATGAATTGAGAGATCAGATTCCAGTGGATGTGGCGATGGCTCAAAATCAATGTTAAACGTCGTGTGAAATTGAATATGCTAAAAGCTTTCGATTGATAAAATAAAGCCATTCATTTCAATTGATTTGGAGCTTTCTATAGGAAGGCAAATGCTTTCAATTTGATTAAAACGGACTCGAGTTAATTAAAGCAGAATTGATTGAGAAATTCAAGACGAGTTAGCTTCAGTGCTTGGTTGCTATTGAATATTTTCTCTTCGGCTATTTTTCAAAAGTTCTAAAATTTCAATTAACTTCGAAAAATTCAATTTTTCAAAGTATTCAGTTTCATTTGAGATGAAGACTAAACGTGAATAGGTCTATTTAATTAATATAATATTGACTACTCACCGTCAACTTATATGAATAATAAAAATTACTATAAAATTATCATATAGCTTTTTAGTCGTAAAAAAATAAAACTGCATTAAAAATATTTTACTGCAAAATAATACTTAATTGTCTGCTTCTTTGGTTATACAACGTTAATCGTAACATATGGAGTTTACAAATAGTCGCAGTAATTACAGTATTTTAAAAACATTCAGTGTAAATGAGATGGTGGTTAATGGTTTTTATTTAGCCGATATTGCGTCGAAACATGCACACAAGTCTTAAGTCAGCTGCTTCAAAATAATAAATAATATTTAAAATTATCCAGCATTCTCACCTTCATCAATTCATTAATCGAAAACTCATCATTAATCCATGCCAGAGCCACAAAAGAATTACTTAAAAACTCATTAACAAATCTGGGATCAGAATTAATCTTTATCCAAAGTGAAGTTTCGAAGTTGTTGAAACAGAACCATAACCTTTCACTATAGTTGCAGTATAGATTTAATGTAAATTTTTGTTTCTGATCAATGTAGATTTTTTATGCACCGCGTCAGCAATCGGCAAAATAATAAAAATGCAGCACATGCAGATTGTTTCTCGAATTAATTAAAAAATATTTTTAACGTGCAGACCACACACAGCTCTTTCTCATAATTTACATCGACGTGATTCATCGATAAATTGCATACGAGTAAAATCAAAAATATTTATATCCATGCGAGCGGAAAACTAGATAGATTTTCTTGAAAAAATTTTAGGACAGGATGTTGTGTCGTGTCACGGCTTTTGAAATCAATATGTAAATCTGAAAATTTTTTATACGAAAAGAGAGATTGCTGATAGTCTGCCTGTGTCTAGATTTATTGGAAGGTTTATCTTGTAAACATTTGCATTTGTTTTCCCAAATTACAATTTGTTGCTTACCACGCTAATCGAAATTATTTACAAAAGGAAGGGTTCAAATGGGTCGAACGAAATCCCAAACTGTTTGCAAAAATTAAAAGTTTTTTATGACTTTGATTGAAATTTTTAATTGACTTTATTCAGTGTATTTTTGATTTATCCCACAAGTGGAAAGATTGTGCTGCTCTGAATGGCAAAAGTCGTGCCTTAATTGAGCAATCATATCAATTAATTTTAATTAAATGCACTTATTTACATATAAATATCCAATTGCATTTCACTATTACCATGCAAATTTTAAAAGTTGATTTTTTGATACCGCAAAAAGACGAGATGTGTCACAATGTTTATATATAATTATTCCCGATACATTACAAGATATTAAAAGAAACAAAAATCTTATAACTAAACGCAGTGTAGTGCAGAGAAAAGAAAATATAAATAAATTGGACCAAGAAAAGCAAATAAATCCACATGCAGGAAAAGCATAATCTTCATACTCTCTCGCGAGCGGAGTAATATGTACATATCCATTCACATATTTGATCACAATCTTAATTTTCAATATTTATTTACTTAAAAGACTTCGTTTTCTTTTTCATATATGCACGCGTTCTTTCTCTCTCTCTCACTTTGTAGAAAATTAAATGCATGAATGCAGAGCGGATTTCATTTTTTAATCGTATATTGTGAAAGATCTCGTTAAATTATATATAAATTTCTTTTATTAATCTGAATCTTACTTGATCTGATTTTCTTTCATTTTACGAAGCCCTTGAAATTTTACTCAAAGTTAATTTTCAAAAGACATCAAAAATCTTATGAAACATCAAAAACCAAATCGTAGTAATAGCGGTACAGCCGACATTAGCATAATAATTAATTACTTAATGTGGATTATAAAATTAACATACGGAAAATCAATTAAAAATTGTGACAGCGTGTCTGTCGCTATCATCACGATTAATAAAATGACATTGATAGAAAATGACAAGTTTAAAAAGAAAAAAATATTCCGATTACAGCTCTTATTAAAATTGCAGCATTGCTCTCATATCATGCGTGAAATTTCATAAAAGTCAAACAAACAACTTTTTTGAAAAGTTTTTTTTGCAGAAAGCAAGATAAAATTTCTTTGCTCATTTAAAAATTTTTCTTCTTTCTCTTAAATTACATTATCAAAAATTCACGAAATATATACTTTTTTAATTGAGTTGGAGTGCCCATGAGCCACAAAGTGAGAGAGAAAAAAAAGAAGGATGAAGAAAATGTGTGTATAAAGATAAATACAAGAATCGCCTCATTCTTATTAACTTGTCAGTTCATTTTATATGAATATAAAGCGAAATTGCCAACATCACCTTTTAGTGTGTGTGTGTGTGTATGTACTTTTTTGAAACCTTAAAAGACTTCCTTTATTCCCTTCTCGTGCCACTTCTTGTCATCAAAATTCTCGAATTAAAATGAAGATTTCATTTCGCTTAAACTTCTTCATCATCATCTTCTCACTCAATAATTTTATACACACGAAAAAATATTCTTTGTATATATTCAAAGTTCGGCAAGACAAGGTGATGATGAGGATATTGTGTGACTTGACTGATGGTTAATTATCTTGAAATCAACAAATGATCATTGACTATCATTTATTTATGCCATGGTATTTAAACATTTTTCTTTCATTACTGAGAAATTTTATTTGCACAATCAACAAACCTGAATTACTTTTTTTTTATTTTATTTTAAATGAAACGGGAAGAAAAATTATTTCAACTGAGGAAATTAAAACGTAAATAACTGCTCAGTGGCGTCGAAATTAATTATAACATTTTACCAAATGTGCACCTTTTAAGAAAGGAATTTTTCAAAGTCTCTCTTTCCTTCTTTTCATCGTCATCATCGTTGTGTAAATCTGTGCGAAATATTGTTGATATAGGTAAAGATCTTGCTTAAAAGTGAAATAAAATTGTGAAGAGAAGCAAAAAAGAAGTAAATGAAATCAAATAAGAAGAATGGAATTAAGAATGAAAAAACCACAAAAAAGCAAAAAAAAATGTTTTGTAAAGGAGCATCGCGAAACAAGTTTCCAATATACAAACACAGCAATGTGCTTCTTAAATACCACCAAAAGTTGAGTGAAGGAAAGAAAGAGATTAAAAGTATATCTTTAACACGAGTCATGCTTTATGCTCGCCTTTAGTAATGAGAAAAAGTGGTATTTGCTAAGCATTAATATTTCATTGAAGAAAGAGCACCACCAACAGCAACATCTCATGAATTATTCCAATCATATTAGCAGCAAAGGGTAATGAGGAACTTCTTTTCGCCCAAAATTTTTCATATTTAGTTTCTGTGATGACTTACATTCATTAAATTTGAGAAAATGCTCTCTTCACATTAATTCTTAAAACCATTTCATATGCTTCATTTTTTAATCTGGATTAATTTTTCAACTTCAATTCAAAATCTTTTGAAATTTTACAAACAAATTTGTAAAATCTTCAACAATTTTGAATGTTTTTCCAAATTTTGATTCGCTTAGAAGAAAAATTGTAATCGAGAAACCTAAATGTTATGTTCTTCCTCTCTTAATTCTCTAATTCTACTCGACTCTTGCCCACAATCAGCATCATTAAATATTTAAATAATATAAAGAGCCAACAAATGAAATGAAAAATTCACGGTGAGAGGGAAAAGCATACACAAGAAAAAAAAGTAGTGAAAGAGAATGAATGAAGGAAGGAGAAAGAGTCAGAGAGCGAGCGAAGTGCATTCAAAAGACCATTCATGCGAATCGTATAAAAATCCATTAAGCGCACCGCTGAAGACTATTTAAATTCTACAATTGACTGCTACCTTAACAACACAAAACGGCAATGGATTTATTATTCATTTGAGCACTGAAACGAGTCTATTAAGGCACTTCACCATCATTTCAAATGACATTATGAATACAATTTTCTGTTTTTCTCTCGTGCACTCTGTAATTTCGTTTTTCGCGATTCCCTCTGACTTGCCTACTGTAAGCGAAACAAAAAAACTAGTTTAGAGACGTCCCGCAGTCAGCAACAAATCTCTTCATTTCATTCTCTCTCCAGTTCTTTTTGTGCGCTCGCTCTTTTACTCAATTGCTGCAACTACTGCTGCTTGTAACATACGATTTAATTTGCATAAACAACAAGATTAACCTGATAAATATGATAATGATGCGATTATACAACAATTTATGATGAAGCATAATCGCAAAAAGCATAATCAAGAGTTGGCGTGTTGTTCAAATTTTATTGAGTTTCAAAAATATCATAAATTTGTCGGATTTAATCAAATTCAATGTTGAATTTTCAATGTATGCGAAAAAAAGGGCAGAAAATGAAATTAACTTGTTGCATTTCGGAAATCATCCCGACAATCTGTTATATATGAAAATTGGCTGTATCGCACATCTGTGCATTGCATGAGAATTATCCATCTCGAGAATGATTCTTAAAAGAGCAAGCAATCATAGACGATTCATTTTCACTCACATTTGTGCACATGATCAATCACTCTATTAGCAAACAACGACAGCAATCGTGGATGAACGTTTGATAAAGCGAATATGTGAGCATCCTACGAAATTGGAATTTTTTCTCTCTCATGTCTCAATGGATTTTGAAAAAAAGTAAAAATTAGACGTGTGAGTGGAAGAGAAATCAAGAATGAACAAATTGCTAAAATTGTATAAGTGTGAAATTCGATGAATCATCGAGAATTTGCTTGTGTTTCTTATGAATTTAACTCGCTAATCTCGCAACAAATTCCTTCCTGTTAATTCGACTTTTTAATTAACAGATCTGAAAATAACTTGACATATTGCTAATCTTCCAATTTCTGTTTATACTAAAAAGAAAAAATTGTTTACATTCAAGAAGAAAAATTTACGAGCAGCACAGTAAACAAGGATTAGCAAGAATTATTAAATTTATTGTTGGTTCTTGACAAAAAAATATCATAATAATCTTTAATATTAATATCATCACAATCGGTCGACAGTTTTTCTTCGAATGGATGAAAAGTCTTAATATGCGGAAATATAAATTTAAAAAAATGAAAGAAATTTTTCGCAAGTGCGTCAATGAAAACAAAATAACTGCCAAAATGCTTGAGGAAGTTGGACCGTAAAAATTAATTTAATGATGTTTCATAGTCGAGGAAAACTTTTTCCTCTTTATTTTCAATTACAAAATTTATTATAATTTATAAACACAATTTTTCTTCTCTCTTCAATAAAAGAGCGTCACATCTCGAGGCAAAGAATCAACATTGTCCCCAAAAAGTCAAGTGAATGAAGAGCATCTGTTACATCCAATAAATTCTAATCCACTTTTCTTGTTATTGTTTGTTCACCGTTGACTTTAGGTTCAAATTTGCAATTTAATGTCGAGGATATTTAATTAAAAAAATTCGAAACTAAGACATTGACCTGCCGTGCAAGAGTTCAAAGTTACTAAATAACACACGAATCATTCTCACGTCTTCTATTCATTCATTCATTTATTATCACACTCAAGAGATCAAATCGATCCGATAATATCCCAATTCTATTACACAAGCAAGCCGTGAAATGAAACACTGCAGTGTATTGACACGCAGACAGCAGTCTATAAAATATGATTTATACGCAATTCTCTTGATTCATTATTATTAAACGAATATCTAAACATCATCATTACCAACCATTTGTATTCCCAACTTTTTCAAAGTCACTGTCTTCTACCTCTTTCTACATATACTTTTTTGCAATCAACCTCACTTGCGAAACTTGCGCAATTATGTGGAGAAATATCAAGCGTGGCTTATCAATTTCACGGCACACCGTCGAGATCATTATACATCATCATCATCGTGTCGAATAGTTCAATCGTGAATATGAGAATCAGTGGCGTCTACTAAAATGAGATATGTGAAAATTATTAATGAGATTTAACTCTTTTTATAAGATGTAAATTTTACATTATTGCATAAATAAAATAAAAAAATATTTTTCATAGATATTCACACTTTAATATAACTCCCATTTGATTGAAACAAATAAAATTCGTCTATAATTTAAAATTCAACATATAAAATGCATTTGAGATGCAAATAGTATCGTTACTCGCATCTGGAGTTATTTATGGGCGTGATTTTATTATCTATCTCTCTCTCGCTCTCTCTGTTTCTATTTTACGACAAGATGTCTTCCAAAATATTGCTTAACTGATAAGATACATACAAACATGCATAGATTTTATTCGAACATATTTCTTGTGTGATTCACCTTAAATTGAATATATAAAGAACAATGCTCATAATAATCTCAAATTAAAAAAAATTCTCGCTTGATTTAAAATAAATTCCCTCTAAACCAAATAAGGCCAATGATGAATTATGAATTTATTTATTTTTTACCAAAAAAAATATTGATTTTGAAGTATCGGCAGAAAATTTAAGAGACTAAAATAAAAGACAAAGAGGACAAAGATTGATAAATTTCAAGTTTCTTTTCTTAGCTCGTCCCTCTTTTCTTTCTCTTTAATCTTAATGCATTTTGATTATTTGTTCAGCGGTGAGACACGACAAAAAAACTGACTTAAATTTCTTGTTTGACTTCCAATAAAAACGCTGTAATGCTAAGAGCGGATTGTCTGCATGTAAGTTGATAGAAACAAGCGTATTAGTCAAACATCAACCGAAGAGAGACTCTAAATTGGGATGAAAATATCGCGCCAAGAAGCATAAAGTTGGAAACAAATAAATAAATTGAAATAGTCACGTAAAAATGATGAAGATAATCAGCATCGACATCAAAAATGTATTGGCGTCAACATTCCATTTTTTCATTTCACATTTGTTCTGCTCTTTCCATTTTCTATCTCTATGCGATATGTCTTTTTGAAGCAAGCTAAAAAAAATAAATTTATAATGCCGAAAAAGAGACATTTTACGTCGCTTTAATAAATTTATATCGATATCATTCCAAAAATAGAGACAAAGAGTCAACAAAGCATGCAAGAAGAATGAAAACGATGAGAAGAAGTCAGAGAGAGCTACTTAAAGTCGATGTCGCAACCTTTGACTCAACAAACATTAATACCTTTATGCCAAAGCAGGGACAACCTTCAGGAATTCAAAAAAAAGCAAAATTTATAGCATGTTTGTCACAGCTGAAGAATTTTGATTTATTGAACACAGTCATATAAGATTTTTCATGACTTTTATGGATTCAATTTTTCATTGCCTTTTCAGAATACAAAAAATGGAAAAATTACTTGCTCAACATAAAGAAAGAAATCTTTAAAACGTGATGGTTACAAAGTTCACACAAAAAAATGTAACAGCAGTTGTTTCTTATTTAGAATTTTTTCTTCTTTTTTATTTAAAACTTAAAAATATATTCATTAGTTAACACACTTAATTTGCACATATGCGAATCTGCATCATAAAAGAATTCCGCCTACCGTCACTGACAGTTAAAAACAGACAAATTATCAACAAACCGTAGCATTTTTTTCGTTTATTCTACGCTGCAAGCTTTTCTTTTTTTTATTGTCGCAATTTCATTATCTTTCTTCTTTTGAAGACAAAAAAAATTAATTTATTCAAAGGATGATGCCAGAACAAAAGTTTTATCAAGACAGCAGATAATTTGGATTGAAAATTGAAATTTAATTTAAAGACACATTGCTACAGAAAAAAATTCTCGCAACATTGTGTACAATTTCAAGTGTACTTTTTCAAGCGAAGAAAAATTGTCATAATTGCATTCTTAATACAACATACTACATGTAATTCGAAGCGACGGCTCATGCATTCAACACTAATGAACCACTTTGTTTTAATATTATGCGCAAAAGATAAACTTGGCCGAGGTGATACCACATATTTTTCATCTCTTGTGTTGCGAGGAGAGCACTTGAGAGTGTCTATTATGTGAGAGAGTGAGATTTATCCATACTACTGCATCTGAGCATATCTAAGTTGTCAACTAGCAATAAGTGCTCGAGTGGTTTTTAATTTATACTCAAATGTGAATTAAAAAATCGATTAATACTTGCCTTAACTTCATAAATCACAGCTATTTCATATTTGGCGAATAATAAAAACCAAAAATCAAGAGAATGTTATGAATATACTCAATAAGAGTGTCGTTACGTGTAAAGTATAGTTGGAAAAGTTGTAAAAGAAAACAAAATTATTTTTCTTTGAAAGATTGGAAAGGAATAAATTTGTTGTTAGACGTCAAGAGAATGAACACAAAAAAGTGGCAGTTAGTTTTTATTAAATTTGAATTTAAAGTTCTTAAAATTGAACGCGTTTATAAAGAAAATTATTAAATAAAATAAGATTGTTTTAGCTTTTATAATCTTTATTGAGTGAACTATTTTGAACTAAATAAATAAATAAAATCAAGAAAATTTATCGTTTTCTCAGAACTAAAAATTTCATAAAAAACATTTTAACGTATATTTAGGAAATTTAGGAAAATAACGATTAGTCGAGACTCTCTGGGTTAGACGTAATAATAAAAT
The DNA here is from genome assembly GCA_014622435.1 of Polypedilum pembai. Taxonomy (NCBI): domain Eukaryota; kingdom Metazoa; phylum Arthropoda; class Insecta; order Diptera; family Chironomidae; genus Polypedilum; species Polypedilum pembai. Next base: position 52,843 of record JACWBX010003581.1, read on the forward strand.
TTTATCCGATAATTTTTTGAAAAATTGAATATTTTTATACCAATTTAGACAGATATTTAGATTGATTTGTAAAATTATATTATAATTGAGAAAACCATAAATTTCTTTTAAAAATATTATCTATCAAAGTTTACCATACTTTTAGCATCTACTTGAATATTGTATTTTATTGTTTTTAGTATGCCTGATAAGATATCACTCCCCCACTTTCTCTTTCGAGTGTTTCTTTGTAGCAATAATAATTTTATGAATTTTCAATATCCCACACAAATGTGTAACCACACACAGAGAATCATGACAGACGAGACAATGAATAAAAATGAACTTAGACTAACTTTTTTTTATTTCTATTTTGCAGGTGCTTAGGAATAAAATCACCATTCATAGAGTTCACAGCCGAATATGAAATGCTTTCAAATATGACAGTGTCACTAAACCTCACAGATAAAAGTCCAGACTCACGGCATCGAAAAAATGGCTTGCAAAACTTGGGCAATTTCATAAATCCGATTGGCACTGGAAATCGTGATGATAAAACAATGGGTTTCAAAGGCATTAACAATACAACATTTAGCATACAAAGTGATTTGCTTGAAGCAAAAGATTCACGAAAACATCAAGAACAGCATTTGTATGAGCTACAGCAACAACAAATTCAAGAACTTCAACAACATAATTTGAACAAATCTGCAACAAACAAAATTTTAATGGATATTATCAGACCAATTGTGACAGATAGCCACAAATCAGATGAAGATAACAAGAGCAGTACTGTGAGTGGCACAAGTAGTGAAGGTATCGATCATCCGACAATTCAAATTATTGCAAATGCAAATAATCACTACGAGCAAATGAATTCATATATGGACGATTCAAGACAAAAAGTAATTATGCCATTAGCTTTGAAAACTACACTAATCGAACGAGACCGTCCTGTGCCATCACCAACACCATTACCTAAACCACAAACAAACATAGAGGATTTAAAGAAACACTTGTTAATGCTACAAAATTACAGTGAAGTTGACAAAAGCTTTCAGAGTAAATTTGTAGTTTTTAAAAAACAAACATCGACCGTTGCACCAACCACTACTTCAACAACAACAATGTCAACTCCATTTCCAACAAAAGTTCCACAGACGACAACTACTATGCCTTTTCCTATGACAATCGGCACAATGTATCGCACTAAACCATCTATAAATATTCCAAACGTGCAGAACTCACAAATTTTACGCGACGTCTCTTACCCATATACGCGTATTGAGCGAGTTACTGTTGTGCCGCAAGTGTTTTTACAAAATGATCAGCAACAACCAGAGACAGAGGAGGAGCGACAACAACGAACAAATGCTGAACGCCGCAAAAATCGGAAGAACGAAAAGAAGGCAAAACGAGACAAAAAGAAAAATCGAAACGGCAAGCAAGCAGCAACATCAAATGTGATTCCAACAACGACAATATTACCAACAGCTGTCCCACTGCGACCAATAAGACGTGAACAGCAGCGACAGAGACAAATGCGATCACAGAATAGAAGTCAAATGTTTATTTCTACTACAACTGTGTCTAATGCACCTTACATCATTAATTTGAGTGATAGCAAGTCACAAATGGATAGTAGCAGTCAAAAATTATCACGAACGATCCGTAGCAAGGGAAATAGACGACGCAATCAAAATAAAATGCAACGTGATGCTCTCATTATAGACTCATCAACTGGCGTGGTCGCCATAAAGAATGAAACGAATGAGAAAATAGACATAAATCCAAAACACTGTTACGATGTCAGCGGAATGAGCAAAGGACAGCAAAAATTATGTGAACAGTTTACGAGCATTATGCCTGCAATATCACGTGGAGCACGTGCCGCTATACAGGTTAGCAAATAATTATTCACATTCGACCGTTCATGTCATTTTATGATGGTGTAAAATGTTTTTGAGAAATTTTATGTTGTAATGACATAAAATAGAGAATCATTTTATGATTCTATGGCGAAATTCATCAAAAATACAAAATTTCTTAACTTTATTTGACACACTAAAATCTCACAATGACCTAAGATCTAAAAATAACTTTATCATAGAAAATACCATTTAAGGATAAAAATATTATCTTTATTATTCGACACAGTTCTTTTACAATTCCCCATGGTGTTCATGCATTTTAAAAGAAGAGCAAATTCTCATGAATGTCACCTCATGAAAAAGTAATGACGTAAGTTTGCTCTCCTTCTATTCATACTATACAAAAAAAGCACTTAAAGCTTTCCACTTAGTCTCTCTTGTTCACGGCATCCACTTAACACTTCTATACTTGCTCTCTTTTTATTTGTATCTCGCTCTGTACAGGTAGATGCAAATGAATATAATAGTGAATATACAACACCTTTAGAAGTAATATAGAATCTGAATCACCTTAAAAATAAGATTTTTTACGCAATCAATTATCCCATCTCATGGACATAATCGAACCTTTTCTAAGATTCAATTCTCGAACCCGCCGTTTGCTCGCACTTCTAAGTGGAAAGGTTTTTAATATTTGATAAAATGTTTTATTGTGCATACGCTTTCGTGAATGATAATTCTTGAGTTGATGTATAAATGCATACGAACATATTGTGAAAGCTCTTTTCTCTCGCTCATCAGCAAGATTTATTTATCATGCATTTCATGATTTATTTAAGTATTGTAAATATATGCCAAGAGTCACACAGCTTTTGTTTTTGCTTCACTCTTGACATATAAAATGTATTTGTATGGTTTGGAATAATGTAAAAAATTTTAAGCTGCTTTCGTTACCACCCGAAAATACTGAATTGCATATTTGCTCAAGCGCTTTATAGAATGTAAAAGTTTGTTAAATGAATATATTACTTTTACCTAGCGAAAAGCTAACGACATGAAGCAGTCAAGTGTTATGAGCATGCATTTCAGCTTCCTATTGAATTAAAATTCTTAGGGGCTCTCTGATCAACAAACTATCAAAAATCCTCTTATCAATGTTTTTTTTATTAAAATTAATGATTTTATTCATTTTGTTCAATATCAAAAACATTTTAACTCCGAGTTAGCTAGTGCTTAATTATGTTCTTATTAAAAACAGTTTTAGAAAATTTAAATAAATGTTTAAGAATCCAAACATTATGAACCATTAAAATTTGAGTGCTCAATTCTAAGTGTTTGTATGTTAAGAAACTCAGCATTTAGTGTTTGAGTATTTTACTACTGAATGTTTGAAATTATCTTTTTTAAATTATTAAAATTATCTATTATCAAAAAATGTAATTCGTTAATTTCTAAAATAAATATTCACCGAAATGTTCGAGATAAAATAATAACCAAAATTCTGTTACAATGAAATTTTTAATGAATTTGTATGATTTTTTTCTTTTGAAGAAATTTTCAAGAACCTCCAAATCCTTTATTTTCTCCCTTTCTTCAACATACCCTAGAGAGATGAATTTCATTTTAATACAGAAACTTTTTCTTAAGACGATTATAAAAGCAAAAAAGAGAGATTTTAAACCACAATTCAGAAACTTTTTAAATCTTTACTTGAAATTTTATTTTAATGAAAAATCAGAGAATAATGAGATGAATGAAACATTTAGATAACTTTTCAATCTGAAATTAGTCGTAAATAGAAAATATTTAAAATATTTTATAAAGTATTTTGCACTTTTGTGAATCTTTTCTCTTTCTTTTTCTATAAAATTTTTCATAAAATTATTTTATGAAAATTTTCAAGTTCAGCAAACAGTCAAAAGTCATAGCAAATATTCTCTTCTAAATGAAAATATTTTTTATAAAGGCACTTTTTCATCTAAAGCGGGTATTATATTCTCTGCATACTAACCTGTATCATACTTTACTCATGTTAATGTTTGCACAATCTGGAAACAGGTGTAGAAGTTTCACTGTCTGTGTAAATGTTTCATATTAACAGCAACAATACAATAAATTTCAATGTCTGTGAAAACATCTGCAAATATTATAAAATTATTTTAATTTTGCTGTTTATAGAGGCGAGATTTTTCCTCAGTGGTGGGCTATGCTTTGAGTTGAATTTTCGGTATTTTATCCTGTCATTTAATAATATTTGAAATGTAAATATTTATATTTAATTAAATGAAAGCTCTCTTTTATGGTGCTTTTATGTTATAACAAAAAACCCAAAACACACTTTGTGGAGTCGATCGGAGCTAGATGATAAAAATGACAATGTTAAATTTATGTGCTAGCAACGATGAGAAAGGAAAATTGACAAAAATAAATTATGTAGATTTTATTTGTACTTACTTTGTAAGGACATGAAGCAAAAAATTACAATAAAGTTTATTTCAATCAACTTTTTTTTCTAAAATTGATTTAAATTTTCATACGTTTAAGATTAAATGGAAGATTAATGTCCTAGAGCAATAATTTTTTTTTGATCACTTTACACAATTTAGATTAAGTTAAATTGATTTAAAATGAATGTAATTTTATCAAAATGTCCTTTTTCTCAGGAATGTCAACATCAATTTCAACATCGCCGCTGGAACTGTTCGACTGTTGATGACGACTCTGTATTTGGACCGGTCAGCGCTATCGGTGAGTTATTCTCTTTAATTATCTTGAGTGTCGACTTTTGGTTCAATGAGATGTTAATTTATTCAGGACTTACCTTAATGGATCTTTTTTACTTTACTTTTACTTTAATGAATCACACAATTCTTTAAATAGATTTGACTTAATGTTCTTTTTAGATTTTTATCAAATTTAAAACAATTTACTAAAAACATTGAAGAAGTTGAATTTATAGACGTTTTGAAACCCATAGAAAAATGATTAAAAGTTTTATCTTTATAATTTATATTTTTCATAACTGAAGATACTTTGAAGCACAAAGGAAGAAAAAAATTATTCTTTTATCTTTCATATCAATCTATTTAGAGAGTCCCCTCGGAAAATCCGACCAAGCAGCACGCGAAATTTTTCTCGCACGCGTAAAAATTCAATTAAATAGTTTTTTAAGCTGCAATTAAGTTTAAAAGTCGATAGTTATCCGGTTGAGCAACGGGAGTATCGAGTTAGTGCGGATTTCAACGAGAAAAATTGGATTCTAGCCATTTTTCAAAATTTCAAGAAAAATTTTCTTCAAAATGGCGGAAATTTCAACGTGGAAAATCTAGATCAAAACAAACCACAAGCTGCTAGTTTTAAAAGTTCTAGTCTAATAAAAACTATCAAGGAAGATCTTTTTTGGATACAATGAACTGGATGCATTTGAGGAAAATCAAATTTAGGCAGTATTTCGTCGAGGGGACCCAATTTCTTGAAGATTCAGCCGATCAGCTCATTCAAGTGGACTTGTGATAGGGAAATAGCAAGTCAAAGATTCTTCTATTAAATCAGTTTCATAAGTGATAATGATGTTTAAATATACATTCTCCGAGCCAAGCAGCTTCATGGACATTTAATGGACAGGCGAAGCATACTCATTCACGCAACACTCATCCCCTGAGCAGACAAATCAAAAATTTCAAGTGGATCAGTCTGGATCGGATTTTCACGTCACAACAGAGGATGGAGATGTCTTCTCAAATACACCTT
>JACWBX010003582.1:0-29519 GCA_014622435.1 Polypedilum pembai
TGTCGATGCAACGAATTCTCATTTGATAGCTGTAATTTGCCAAAATAAATTAAAAGCTTGTCTTGTTTAAATAGATTTTTTAAAGCTTTTTCAATCTGATTAAGCACAAATACTTTAATTCTGTTGCATAATAAAAAATTATTTGCAATCTATACTCATGTGATTTTAATTTTTTAAAAATGTCTCTATATCAAAATTATCTAAGTGAAGAAAAATAAAGTAACATAATATTTTAAGTCTACGTACATACTTTTATTAGTATTTTAAGAAAACAAGATACCAATAGTTATCTAAGATAGTCATTAGATTTTAAGACATTTTTCTCATAACGATAAAATTTGTTACGTGCAAGAGAGTGCATAAACTAATCACATGAATCAAAAAAATAAAAAATTAACGACGATCTCAAAGTCAGCATAATTTTATTACCTTACTTACTTACCTTTACCTTTTAAAATTCCATATTCATAAAATTCTTTATTTACGTCATATGTCAGCAATATGAGGTGACATTAAAAAATTTAACAATTATATTTAGCTATCACTAAGCAATATACAAAAATGTATTTCTTGATATTACAATTTTTTGTAGCATTTTTTAATATGTCATAAATGAATAAAACGAAAAATGATTATGTAGACCTGAAAATTGATTATAAATATTTCTTTAAAAGATATTTTGTTTCAGCTCTTCAATGTGTTCTTTTCTTTATTCAAAAAATGATCGTTCACAAAGTTTTACAAATTATTTTGTAATCACTACAACTTTTCTTATTAAATTTTTTCTTCATCCGCATCCCTGATTATCATTATTAAAACTTTGTTATTTTGATGTAGAATAAGAGCTTACAATCGTTCTTTATCAAAAAAAAGTTGGTATTTCTCAAAATTTTTCTATTTTTATGGGATTTTAATTAATTTTTTTCATACTCTCCGTTTTATGAAAATGTGTGCTGTTGCGTGTGTTGTCAAAGAGACTTTTTTTTATTTTGGATATAAAAGAAATTTTATATAGTTCATAATAATATAAACATGTTTATTTAATTATAATTGGATAAATATCCAATAAAAATATGCGATTGAAATTGGATAATCTTGTATGTGTGTTTTTATGTTTTAAAACTTGCCTGTATACATGACCGCTTTATTAAATGAATATATCGAAAAAGGTAAGAACATAATAATAAAGTGAATTACTTTAAAAAAATTATGCGGTACGTAAGAAATTATAAAAATTTCAAAGACTAAAGGAGTGTGTCTAACAATGTCCTTCAAACAATATAAAAGAGAAATGAAAACGAATTAGGCACGGCATACGCAATCAAATCGAAGGAAAAATTCTTCACTCCGTGCAGTACAAAAAAGTTAATAAGTTTCCTATTTTTTGAGATTTTTTCCTCAATAACATTTTTCGATTTTTTTGTTGATTTTTCTTTTTGAAAGTTATTTTTTTTTCTTGATTTTTACTACAAAGTTTCTTTAGTCGCGCGTGTGTTTCAATTCTTCGTTTTTTATGTATATATTTTTGAAAGTAATTTTAAAATTTTTTGTATGATTTTTTTAAATTTTACTCTTTTTTTGGATTTTTTAAAATATTTTTATATGCTTGTTGAAAAATTATTTCTTGCGTCACTGATAGTAGTCAGTAGCAATAGATTTCATACGGCGCAGGCGATAACAGCTTCTATTCAATCTTAGTAGTGGTCTGCTTCTGTTGGTGAACGTGCAATACAGCAACAGCTTCTTCGACCTTTGATTTCAATGATTCATTGTGCTCAAGCATGTGCAACAATTCAGAGTTATCGATTTCGAGCAACATTCCAGTAATTTTACCTGCCAATTGTGGATACATTTGCTCAATCAATGGGAACAAGCGTTCGCCAAGCATTTGTTTTTGTTCTGCTGGTTGAGCGGCAGCTAACATACTTGCAGTAAGTGGCTCCTGGCCCTTAACAATGACAGCCTGTGGTGCTGTTGGTTGAGCAGGCATTTGAACAGTTTGTGGAGCATTGCGCATATTTGTAGTATATTTATAATTAGTTGGAGCTCCACGTTGAGCAACTGGTGCATTAATTCCACGACCTTGTTGAATTTGAGCGGCTTGTTGTCCAGTAATTGGACGTGCCTGATTGCGCAAAGCAGCAGCAGCTGCTGATGGGTTTTGAGCGTTGCTTTGAACTTGTTGACGAGCAACACCTCCTGTACCAGGTTGACGATATTGAGTTGCACTAACTGCAGCCATATTTGGATATGCAGCAGTGGCGCCTTGCTGTTGACGAACTTGTGGTTGACTTGCCCATCTTGGTGTAGTACGCAATTGAGTGACTGCTGGTCCATAGAAGCGTTGAGGTTGTGGAATTGTTGGAACAAAGTAGCCTCCAGCACCGCCTGGTTGGAATATTTGACCCATTTGTTGCATGCGCATGTTAGTCATTCGTTGCATGTATTGAGAAGCCAAGTGAGCTTTACGATCTTCTTTCTTCTGAGCCAGTGCAACATAAAGTGGCTTCGATCCAACAATACGACCATTCATTTCTGTAACAGCTTTTGTTGCTTCCTCAGCAGCAGAGAAGCAAACGAAACCAAATCCTTTTGAGCGTCCATCTTCCATCATAACTTTAGCGCTCGTGATTGTTCCAAATGGTGCAAATTCTTTACGCAAACGTTCATCGTCAATTGAATCGTCCAAATTTTTAACGTAAAGATTGACTCCTTGATAACGTGACATGCGTTCAATTTTGATTTGCTCGAATTTGCGCTTCAATTCCATTTGACGTTCATTTTTCTTTTGTGCGCGGCCAACATAAAGAACTTTATCATCGCCAAGTTTCTTTCCATTCAATTGCTTAACAGCTTCTTCAGCTGCATCTGCTGATTCAAAAGCAACGAATCCAAAACCACGTGATTTACCATCCTTAGTCATAACACGATGCGATGTGATTTCACCGAATGGCTTGAACATTTCATACAATGATTCATCGTTGAGTTCTTCACCAAAGTTTTTGACATACACATTTGTGTACATCTTTGCTTTTTCTCCTAATTCCTTCTCGCGTTCTTTGCGTGGAATAAAGCGACCAACGAAGACTTTCTTTTCATTTAACAACATTCCTTAAATAATTTAACATTCATTAGTTTCAATATTATAAGAAATAGTTTAAATATTTACCATTTACACGTTCAATGGACATTGTAGCAGCTTCTTCAGTTTCATAGTGAACGAATCCATAGCCTTTTGATTGGCCATTCTCGTCAGTTGCGACTTTGCAACTTAAAATATTTCCAAATGCTCCAAATGTATCATACATAGCCTTGTTGTCAATACTTTTGTCCAAATTTTTGATGAAAACATTACCAACACCCGATTTACGAAGTGATGGATCGCGTTGTGACCACATAATACGAATAGGACGTCCTTTTATTACATCAAAATTCATTGTATCAAGAACGCGTTCAGCTAAAAGCAGAATAAACCAAATTATTAATCTTTTAATTTCTATTACGCATTGATGATAAAATTGTAACTTTCACTTCCAGTGAAAAAGAAACATGGAGAAGAAAAGTAATACGTAAAAAAATAGTCATTGTATGTAATAATAAAGCTATATACCACTACACGCGCAAAAATGCAAAAGTTTCTTGCTGCTGTTGTATAAATGTACAACTGCTTGTTAAAAGAGATTGTGAAATTCCAAAAAGCCTTGAGCCAAAATGAATATTGAGACAATTGAAATATATGTGTGCATGTCTACGAATCACTCAATAGTATTTTGTCAATGATATTTGAATGCAATGAAAAAGTTTTTTTTTTCATATTTAAACGGAACGTATGACACAAAAGCGATAAGGAAATTGAGAAAAGTAGGTAATTTGAAATCAAAGAAATATGAAAGAGAGCACATGTTTCTATCTCTTTTCAAATATGGAAAATTTTAGCCTTAAAAACTCCTTTGTTCTTACCATCAGCGGGTTGTTGGAAATTAACATAGGCGTATCCAAGTGAGCGGCGTGAAATTACATCGCGACATACGCGAATTGAGAGCACTGGTCCAACTGCAGAAAACTTTTCAAAAAGCATCGCCTCCGTAATATCAGCGTGTAAATCACCTACGTATAATGAAGCCATTTTTTGCTGGAAAGATAGATAATACGAGAATGACGTTTAATTAGTCATCAATCGTACAACATGGTCGAGTTTCATGTTTTTTCGAAACTCTGTTGCCAACTCACTTTCTTTCTTTGTCGTTTTTCTTTTCACTTCACTTTCTGACACGTTTTTACGAATGGAGAAAACAAAAAATCAAAATTTGCTTATATTTTTGGAGTTTTCACGTGTTTTATGATTTTTTTAAGGGTTTTTGTTAATTTTTTATGTTTTTTTTTGGATTTTTTAATATTTTTTTGCACGAATGAAATTAAAAGTGTGCTTTTCTGCGGGAGAAAAGTTTCTCCTTTCTAGTCTCTTTGAAATTTTAAACGCGACTGAAGAAAAATGGAAGATTGTCGACTTCAGCACTTTTCATCAAAACAAAAAAGTTTGTTTTTGTCAAAAATGTCTATAATTTAACACGTGAATTAATATTTTATATGAAAATTTTACCTTTTAAAGATATGCGCTGATAAATTTTAGTAATTTAAATCTATTTCAATGACAACTATCTAATGAAAATCAAAGAAATAATTTAAATGTGCCGAATACAAATTCTTGTTGACGAATTTATTTAATTCAGCATATTCAGCTTATTTTTAAACAAATTTTTTGTCCGTTAAAAGTTGCAAAATTTTTTTGATGCGAAATTGAAAACTTTTTTAAAGTATTATTTAAAAGTAATATTAATGTTAATATAAGTTTAAAGGCAGAAAAAGTATATATGTAAATAAAAATGAAAATATTTACACATCACTCACAGCATGATAGCACATTTTTTACACAACAATATTTCCCCTGTCTTCTTCTTCCACCACTTTTCTTCTTCTTCGCTCAAACTTCGTTAATGCTGTCAAACGAAATTTTATTTTCATTTGAGTCGTGAATCAGTTCAGACGTAAAATATAAAAGTTCTCTCAAATTCTTCAGTGAAAAAAGCGGTAAATTTATTTAGTTAATTAATTAGTTAATATTAAGAGCAATTATCTAACTTAAAACGTGCAATATCACAAATTATCGCGAAATTTACAAAAAAATCACAACGCGTTATAGAAAACTTGCGAGTTATTTGAATTTTTTATTTTCCTCCATATAAATTTTTTTCCTCTTCAAGCCAAGCCATTTTGTATGAAAAAGAACGCTTCGTCTGTTTGGCTTCTTTCTTTTTCACTTCTCATATTCGTTCACGTATACAAGCTCTATAGATTCATTTTCTTGTTTACATTTTTTTATATAGCATTCTTAATCAAAAGCGCGCTCGTTTTCTTACGATTAATATTAAATTAAACTCATTTTTAGCCTAAAATACTAATTAACGATTTTTCCCTCTCAAACTTATATAGAAATTTAACAAAGACAAAAATGGCAGAAAAACCAAAGCGTCCTCTCTCAGCGTACATGCTCTGGCTTAACGAAGCCCGCGATAAGATTAAGCGCGAGAATCCAGATTTCAAAGTCACAGAAATTGCAAAGAAAGGTGGAGAATTATGGCGCGGATTGAAAGACAAGAGTGAATGGGAAGCCAAGGCAGCTGCAGCCAAGCAAAAGTATATCAGAGACCTTCAAGAATATGAACGTAACGGTGGCGGTGGAGACGATAAGGGAAAGAAACGCAAAGGTGCTGCAGCAAAGAAGGGAGCCAAAAAGAGCAAAAAAGGACAATCAGACGATGATGGTGATTCAGAGTAAATCAATACGCTACAAACCCAGATATTAAATTTATTAAAACATACATCATCTACTGCCCCCACAACAATGATCGACCGAGCGTGGTTGTGATCACTTTTTTGATCACATGCTATAGCATAAAAAAAAGAACATTTTTATAATTTTTTAATCTCACCAAATTTTATATATCGCATCCGATAACAAACAAAAAACCTCAAATCTCTCATTAATATGCATTTCTTTTTCTTTTATATTTAAAAAAAGTAGTATTAAGACAAATTCTTCTTTCAATGATAAGAGAGCAATTTTACAAATTTTTAATTTTTTTTTTCCTTTCTCTTGTCTATTAACTTTTTGTTTGTGAAAAGCAAAAATTACGATTTAGAATCTATAATAATAAGAGGTATAAGATTAAACGTATATTAAAATATTATTATAGAGGAGAATTACAAGATTTTTTGTTTTTAGTAGAAATTTTTTGTAAGATGTGACGCTTTTCATTGTCGTAGGAAAATTTGAATTAAAAAGAAAAAAAAACTGAACGAAATGTACAAACGATAGTAAAAAAATAAAAAAAATATGTCTTAGAAGAGACAAAAAATTTTTTTGGTATTTTCAATTTACTTATTGATGACATATTTAATTCTGCCATTGATGTATTTTTAACTTATATTGCGCGAGTCATGTAAATACATTCAAAATTATCAACATAATGTCCTTTGCTAGCTAATAAAATCATATGTGAACAATAGATGACGAAAACCGTTAGAAATGTTACTACTCTTACTGCCATATACAAAGCAAAAAACTTCTACCTTTCTCTCGGTGTAAAAATTTCTTTTTTTGCTTACAAGCTTCATTTATTGATTTCTCGACTTCATTTTGTTTTTTTCCCTCTTGACGTATACAAAAAATCACTCAATGCGTAGAAAGACCCGTGCAGAAACAGTCTGAGGAAGTCTAGAGACCAGCGCCAACGATCCATGCGAGTAAAGTCTTCTCTATACATTTTCATCGTACATGCCCATACAACCAATTTTGTTCTCACTTCGAAGCAAGCAGAAAACTCTAAGCAAAAAAGCAAGCGAAGAAAAAAATTGTCTCTCACACAAGTACGGGGCATCCATATTTTCATAAAATCGCAAAAATTTCAATTAAAATGGAATCAGTCGCCATTAAATCATTTGGGAAAGTTTTAGCTTATGCATCAAGCCACCACTTTCGCGAAGATATTTGGTGTTGACATTCTAATTTCTAGAACAAACTTGACGAAAAATCTTTAAGCGCTAAGAGGAAAAACCATTGGGAACAAATTGTATGAAAGAAATTTTATTTTTCAGTACAATTTTTATATGGAAGCCAAATGCTCAAAGAATTAGTACATTCTCATAAAAATACACGTTCTCTGTTTGTGTTAGTATATGTCGCTACACTATCTTGTTCGTATATGTGCGCGTGTACACAAAAGGCGCTAACGGATTTTGTACCATCTCGCCGTTTATAAGCGAAATTAGGGACACTTAATGACATTTAGAGATTTAAATTAGTACCAAGCATGTTTCTTAAAGATGGTACCGACATTTTTGTCTCACGAGACTCATAGTCATGCGTTGAAATTTTATGTGGAATTTTGGAAAATCGATTTGTATGGAAATTAGTATAGAAGTCATAAGTATCGAGTGGGGATCACTTAAAAATGACGTCTATCATATATTTTTAAAATTTTCAAATTATTAGAAACTTTAAAATCGATTATTATGTATAATAAAATATAAATTCATTAATTGAGCTATTTTTAATGTGAGACATCACTGGGTAATTGCTCAGAGAAATTCAAATCAACGTAGTTTCATGCCCTGTCGCCGCGAAAGAAGTTCAGTGTATAAGCTATAAGCTACCTACTTATTTAATAAGAAAGAAGTGTATTTAAGTGTCATTTGATAACTAGAACTAGTGTAAAGTGGTTGCTAAATATTAAGCTTACTTTGTGCATCAAAGGTTTAGTGAAATTTCAAGTAATTTCAGTGCAAATCAATTCCGAAGTAAATTTGGCTCACATTTTTCTCCATTGAGGTATGTTCACTTATACATTCATAGAAAAACACACACATTCACTTCTTCCCAAAACCGATTTTTTCAAAGCGAAGAACAATTTGCTCGAGAGCTCTCTAAAGGAAGAAAAGAGTGTATAGTGTGTTGAACAGAGCATTAGGTAGTAGAGTACTTGAAGCAAATTTTTATATATGAACACGAGTAGTGAACCAAGTAAAAGTGGAACTTTTTTTAATTTGTTATTTTGTCTTTTTTGTCACATTTTTAGACAATTTTAAGAAAGAAAAAATAAAAATGGCAGAAAAACCAAAGCGTCCCCTCTCAGCGTACATGTTGTGGCTTAACCAGGCCCGTGAACAGATTAAAAAAGAAAATCCCGATTTCAAAGTCACAGAGATCGCTAAGAAAGGTGGTGAGATGTGGCGTGGTATGAAAGACAAGAGCGAATGGGAAGCTAAAGCCGCTAAAATGAAGGAAGAATATGAAAAGGCCATGAAAGAATTTGAAAGAAATGGAGGTGACAAGAGCAGTGGTACAACTGCAAAGAAACGTGCTAAGAAGGAAACTGCTAAAAAACCCGCCAAAAAAAGTAAGAAGAAGGATTCTGATGAAGATGATGATGATGACGAATCAGATTAAGCTTGCCGCTGTATCCTTCATCAGTCAAGTCACCCATTCTTTTTAACCCATACACACACATAAAAGTCCGCTGCGTTTCCCTCTTCCCATACTTTTTCCCTTTTAATTTTTATAAAATGTTGGCTCATTCGTTCCCTCTAAGAGGACAAAAAAAAAACAGAAATAAATTCATATAGATGCATACAAATATAAGAAATAACAATATGTAATAGAACGAAAACAGTCTTTCCCTTTCCATCCCTACAAACATTTTTTTTTGTAATAACGTTTTCTTTTAAGAGAAGAGAATCATGTTGTAAACCGAATTGAAAAAGTCGTTTATTTTTTTATTCTTTTATTTTCCCCAAACTATCATTTACTCTAAATCGGCTTTTTTTAAATTCTTCATAAAGATTAATGAAAATTATAAAATAAAGTGAAATAATTATAAAAAAAAAAATTGTAGAGTGTAATGAAACAAGAGATGAAAAATGAATGTTTGCAGCAAACACATACACACACAAATGATGTTAAATTATAATTTCTTATTAATTCAGATAAAGTATAAAAAAAGAATACTGAAGTAAAATGACAAGAATTTTCATGATTTCAGAAAAAACACTTTGAAAATTTTCATTCCTTTATGAAGTTTTCTTGAAAGACTAGTTCATGGTATGAAAGATGTAAAAGTAAAGCGATTCATTTTTAAAAAAAAATTGTAATAGTTGTAATTTAACAACACACATTTAAATAAAATGATAATTTTTAATAATAAAAAATGAGATGCGAAAAACCATTTTATTTGACTTACGAAATTGAAAACCCGGTGCATTTTTTTACCTACTTATTCTACATTATTTTTCGCTTCTAATTTTTCAAAGTGCATGGTCACTGAAATACAATGAAAAAGGAGAAAAGAAAAAACTGCCTGCACATATCAGTGCTTGATTCTTGTTGTTTTTCTTTTTACTTGTTTTCGCCTTCGCTTTATTTTCATATACCAACTGTCCACTTTACTACATTTAGATTTAAGATTATCAGTCATCTTAAGCTTTCTCTATAGAGATTTTTTTCCTCTATCTACTTAAAAATTCTCCCTTCTGGCTATGCGACTGTATATGTGTAATTGTTAGATTTTTAAACAAAATTTCGATTTTAAAGGTATGTCGATATTATATAGAGCAAAAAAATGTTACTATTATAAATAAAGATTTTCCTTCGCTCTATCACTAAACTTCTTATTCAATGTTGTCTCATAAAAAATTGTTCGTTTTCACTTCTTTTTGAATAGTTTATTAATTGTATTTTTGAGCTTATACTCTCGTTCTTATTCTTTCTTTAAATAACTATAAAGAAACACTCAAATTGGAGATTATAAAAAAAAATTAATGATTTTGCGATGTTGTTGCTTCTCTGATGATATTGTTATTATATTTTTTATTTTGATGCTCAGATAAATGTTGTTTCTTCTTTAACTAAACATTCAACAATTTCCTCTTCTAAATTATCCTTATCAGCTTCCAAAGTGTCTGTATCAATACCTATTATTTAATAAAATAAAATTAATTAATCAATACATAGATGATAAAACAAACAACTTACGATTTCTCAATTCTAAACGCTTCAAACGCAAATTCTCATAATCTTGAATTCTCTTTTGACGCCACTCCATAAATTCTTCACGTAATTTAGCTCTCTTCTCCAGCAATTCTTTGCTTGCACGTGTTTGTCTTAAGCGATCCTTTGCTTCAAATTGAGGGTAATATTTCTTTAGGTTCTTCTTGATTTCCTTTTGTTGTGCCTCACTCAAGAGTGTCGGTGGTCGTGGTCGCCAGAAAAGTTGAAGGAAATTTTTCAAATTCACTCGTCTTAAAAGACGTCCTTGAAAACTCCATATATAATAGCTGTGATCGTCTTTTGCTTTATATGAACTAAGACCTGTTGCAACATAACGACCTGTTGGATCCCATTCACATTGAAATGCGCCGTGATGATCGCCTGTATTCATGATTGTAAAATCTTGCGTATCAACAAACTCAAAGACACCTTGCGTGCAATTAGCAAGCACAATAAATCCACCACGAGGTGACCAGAATAAATGAGTTGCGGACTTTCTTTCCATTTTCTTGACAAGTGATACTTTTTGTCCTTTCTTTGCTTCATAGAAACTTACATTGCAACCGCCAGCGCCTTCACCGTGAATAATTGCAAATTTATCGCCAACTGGTTCCCATGAAAATGCACCGATTGGCTCCTTGATTTCAACGGAGTCAACAGGAATGTCCTTCTCGCGCATATGAAAAATCTCGAAATTGTAAAACATACCCAAAAATTTGACATCTTGATCCTTCTGTCCACCTTTTTTAGATTTACTGAAACGATCGACTTTTACGCCCAAATAATCACCAGATTTTTGCCAGTGAAGCTTACAATCAGCAACGTTGAAAAGATTTTTCGTACGAATTTCACGCTTCTTTGGAATTTCCATGAGCGTAACCTTTGCTGGAACATCTGTTTGTTCAGCAACCCAATAAGCTATTATATTGTCAGTCGGTGACCATGCAAATCCTCTTATACCAGGAATCTTTACGGATTTCTTTTCAAGCAAGTAAAATGTTTCCGTTTCGTAAATGTGAATAGCTCCATCTCCCATTGAAGCAACATATTTATCATCGTGCGACCATCGGAAAAGTGAAGTCGGTGCATGAGGATCCGCAACAAAACTACGCTTCTCAAGACCAGTTCTAATGTCCCAAATGATGACTTTGCTGCCACCACCTGCTCCTGCCGAGCCATATGTAACGATAAAATTCTCTTTCGGTGAGAAATCAACATGCGTAGTTCCGGGATGAGGAAATTTATTGATACGCTGGAATTGTGGACCACCCCAAATTGCAACACCTTGTTTGTGATAGGCTACAATATACGTTCCTAGAGGCGACCATTTGACAGTTTGCTCAGTGAATTTGTCTTTTCTATGCAGTTCCGTTGGATCAGGAAGTGAATTTTCCCAAAATTGCACTTGCGAAGGTGATGATCCATTATCAACAACTACACAATATTGATCGTATGCATCTGGTTCAGTAAGGAAGCTGTAAAGATCGACAGTTGGCTTGTAGGGCTGTGGTGTTGGTGGTGTCCATTCAACAGGAATATTTTCATATTTTTGAAAGTCAGTAAACACATTTACGAGTAAAGTATGTGTCTTATCGAGTCTATAATTGCTATAGACTTTCACCGCCTCCTCGGCTTGCGCAGGCGACTTGTATTCAATAAAGCAATAGCCTTTTGTATATCCATTTCCATCTTTAGGATAGAACACATTAGCAATTTCACCGCAAGTTGAAAACAATTTTTTGATAACATTCTCTAATTTTTCTTGACGTGCTGGTTCAACTTTTGGGATTTCGTCAACGACAATCACATTTTCCATTCCATCGGTCTCGCATGGTTTCTTTTTGAGCAGATCACTTAGAAGTTCTAAAAGATGTCATGAAAGCAAGAAGAAGAAAAATTGTAAGGAATTATTGATTAGAGGTTATAGGATTTAAGATGAAAATTCACAGAATTTTATGTATTTAAGAACGCACTGCATGTTTGGAATTCATAGAACATACACTATTACATTAATTAACATTATTCAAAACGAAATTTCATGAGATTTTCATTCGAAAAAACAATCACATTTTTGAATTCGTGGCCAAAATTAAAATTCATTTTATACCTTCATCACTAATAGTATCTACGAATCCTTCGGGATCTTCAAACGATTCAACGGGCTCCTCCTCAAATTCACCATCATCACTTTCGCCTATATATTCTTCATTCCTTTTCCTCGCCATATTTTCAATTAAAAATAATTTTTGAGAATTTTCGTAAAATTCATCAAACGAGAAAAAAACTGACTGTCTTAAACTTCTTACACTCCCCTACCTGAGTTTAAATTTTTAGTGAACGTTAAATTATATGAAAATCATTGATTCAGGTATCTGAATATTATATTATTAGGGGTGAGAACTCGAAAATTAAAGTTATGAAAGAAAAACCGTTTTTAGATGGTGTATTAACTATATTAAATTTTAAAAATATTGATGCATTTCTACTGAAATAACAGAAAGTAGGATTGAAAAAGACTAATATGTAACTAAACTTTAAAATTTTTATTGTTCGATTCTAATTATATATTTAGGAAACATTCCTATTATACTTTATCTCTCATTTAAAGATCTACTATAGATTAATGATTTTAGTAGTGTCATCTTTAGGAACAACTTAATGATGAACAAATTAAAATAAACTTTTTCTCTTAATTATATAAAATAAACTACTTTTCAATTTGTCAAGTGGGTAAGGTTAGTATTTAAAATTCTTCAATATTATAATCTTTTGAAGTTAATTTGTCGGGCACGATCACGATCTAACATTTTTCTCACATATTTTTAAAATATATTTTTTTCGTCAAATAGATTTTTTCAACTTTTCTATCAACAGAAAAGAACTTTAAAAATTTATAAATCTCACTCAATTTCTCCAAATCCTGATGTTATCTTATCTTGTACCATCTTCAACCTAAACTCAATTTTCTTTTCTTTTTACCAATCAAATTATCACAATTAACTGTAGTCGTACCAGTTAAAAATCGCGAGTTCGCGGGTAATGCATTAAACGAAGATGTTGGAAGCGTTTGCAAACTAACAATTGATAATGGAAGAGGATCTAATTTTTGCAAATGCTTTATTGGTTTTTGATCAATATGTACAGGCGATTGTGGTTGAGAACGAAAAGACGCTTGAGTTTTTTCTCTCAAAAGCATCAAATGATCAAGCTTATCAACAGTTGCATTCAATTCTAATTCCCAATTTTCTTGCTCATCTTGTTTTCCATCACCACCTTCGATAGGACGAACAGCAAGCGTTCTAACTTTCATTCTCAATGCCTCAACATCATCTCCATCTATTTCATTATTTTGTTCTTCAAAATCTGTTTCAATTTCATTACGTGAACGACTTGTTGAACGTGAATGTGAACGAGATTCAAATTCCACATCGTCCAAATTGAATTCTAAACTGCTATTTGTGATGGCGTTTGTCGTTGTTGAAGATTCACATTCATTTGATTCAGCACCAACACCAGGCTCACGTTCTCCTAATTCACCGCGCATTTTGTGAATCGACTCGCTTATTAATTCTAGATTTTTGAGAGACGTTGAGTAGTTGGATTTTGCTTGTTGAAGAAGTGACTGCAATTGCTCAATTCTCTCCTTTTGTGTGTTGAGCTGATCTTGGCATATTTGCTTTTCCTCAAAATATGGTCTTGACTTCGTTATACTTGACTTGAACTTTTGTTCTAATAATTGTACCTATGATGAGATTTAAATTCTAATTGATGTTCTCATGAGATAATTTTTTTCTTATAATTACTTTTGATTCAGCTGCATGAAAAATCTGTGTTTTCTCTTGATGTAAAGCGCCAGACTCGGCCTTTTGTTTCTCAGCATCCATTACCTATTAATATATAAACAAATAATGCGTTAGAAGTATTTTTGCATAATAATGGCGGTAACGTTAAAAAAGAATGTTAGAGGAAACAATCTACAGTTGTTGTGGGTCACTGAAGCGTGTCATGTATGGAGATTTTCATACAATATCCATATGCAACCACATACATATGATGAGTGAAAGAATTTTATGTATAGGTTGTATATTTATTAACACAAAAATTTGAGTTCTAACTTACTTTGAGGGTTGAATTGTTTAACATTTCTTGCCATGCATTATCGAATTGCCACTCATGCGAATTCGACATGAAGCGCTGTTCCGCTAATGCCACCGTTTCTTTTGCAGCAGCATGAATTTCTATTTTTTCGTTTTAAAAAGAGTTCATTGAATTAACAATTTTTTTTAGAAAGGTGAAGATGTTTACCATTTGCTCGCTGGAATTTAGCAGCAGCATTTTGACATTCAATCTGTGCTACTCTTGCTTTCTCCACTGCATCATAATAAGGACGTGATTTTTCGATGTTTGAACTGCCAAGTTTCTTGGCTAATACCTTCAGTCGTCTAGTCGACTCATTTAGTAATATTCTGAATGTCGCATTCGCCTCCTGCGCGATAAAAAAGGGAAAAATTTGGGTCAGTTATTGATTCATGTTCCTATTCTTATCATAAATATACCTCAAGCTCAATTTCCAATTTATTGATATCATCCGTGAAGTTGTTTAAATTCTCTAGTTCAATCTATAAAGGAATTTTTTGTCAGTAATTTTTTCCAGTCTAAATTGTTTGTAGATATATCTAGATAATTCACTATTTTTCATAAAGTGACGCAATAAATAATTACGATTGACACAATAAACGTGACTCATTTCACCTATTGAAATGAAATATTTTTATGACGAAAAGACAACATTAACAAACTTTTTACTTAATTTACGCAAAGCCTCGTTGACATTCGAGTGTTATAGTGTTAGCATATACAGGTGTACCTATATGAATCGCACATGATATTCAATGTTTATTTTTTATCTTATAATATACTAATACGATGAGCGAAGAACGTCATCGATCAGCTATTTCTTTCTTCTTTTATTCGTTCACACGATGATATTTAATATTTCACTTCCTTTTGACATTTTTTTTCTTTCTTCTTATTACTATGGGAAAATCACAGTATGTGAGGTAGTGCTTGCATACCTGAATTCTTGGATCTAAATGTTCCTCTTGATGCTGCTGTTCCATCTTTTTTTGTGCACATAATTCAATTACTCAATCATTCATACGCGGTTTATTAATTCATTTTCTTCAATTTAGTTATTTGATCGATGAAAGAAGAAATGTGAAAAATCAATTTTTTAAGTGAAACTCTTTTCTCTCGATTATTTTTTGCACGCAATATATTTTTTTTTTCAACTCGCTTCTTTAAATTATTATTTAATATACTTTACAGAAACACTCTAGATTAAACTTGATTTTAATGAGATGTAAACTTATCTAAATTGAATATTAGTGAATTTTTTAGTATTAAATTATGTCTCTCTCATCCAGAATTTAAAATAATAATAAACTATATTTTAACAATTGTAAATTTTACAATTGTAAAAACAGATTGTAGAAAACTTTGTAGATTTATTTGAATGTTTGATGACAGTTAAAAATTTTTATATTCTATTACTTTATATCTTCTCTAAATGAAATGCAAAAAAAATACCTAAATAAATTTTAATACAAAATTACTAAACTAAAAATTCCATAATTTTAAAGATTCTAATCTTATTAACAATCTGAAACTAGTGCATAATATAAAAATAAAAAAAAAGATTTTCAACAAGGTGATTTAAAAATTAAAATGGTAATAAATTAGTTCAAAATAAAAGAAAAATTAGTCACATTTTACGCGCGGTAAAACATATTCCTTTATCATGAAGTCATTCTCAAGTTTATCATATCAGAAAATGCTACTGATTGATGACTTGTTAATCTTACTTTGTAAGAGTATAAATTCAAGTGTTAGAGACCTTTTTCAGTTTCTTTTCATATTTTGTCAACTACAGAAATGAAATTGATTTTGGTTCTCAGTTTTGTGTTTATCGCTGGAAGTAAATTGTTTCGTTATTGATTTATCAACGGGAATTCAATTTATTTTTTTTACAGCCTTCTCCTTGCCGATAGAAGAAAAGCAAAGTCCGAGATGGGCTATGGTTCCAAATCAGGATGGTCGAATGCACTTTGTTGACTTGAATGAAATTGAAGCTGACCCAGAACCATTTTACGATCCAGCAAGAGACATTGTATACGTTCTTTTTACAAGACGTAATCCAACAGTAGGCCAAATCTTAACAGAACAAAATATTAGAGACACTCATTTTAATTCCACTGGAAGCACTCGTCTTATCATTCATGGATGGCAAAGTGATCGAACAGCAGGTTTAAACATTTTTATTCGTGATGAACTATTAGCATCAGGTGATCACAATGTGATTGTTGGTAAGTTAAAAAATACCTAAAAACAAAAGCTCATGTATCAAATAAAAAATTTATTGACCCATAGTTGACTGGGGTGCAGGTGCGCAAACAATCAATTATGCTGCAGCTAGAAATAGAGTCGGTGTTACTGGTGGCACAATTGCACAATTTTTAAACAGATTGCATTTAAATTCGTTGATCAATTTGGATGATATTATTGTTATTGGTCATTCACTTGGTTCACATGTCGCTGCAAATATTGGAAAACAACTTACACGTGGAAGATTGACTGCAATTTTCGGCACAGATCCAGCTGGTAAATTTTTATTATAAAATTTTAAATTTCTTTTTAAATTATTATACATTTTTTGGATAGGTCCACTTTTTTCAGCAGGGGATACGATTGATAGACTTGCTCCAGAAGATGCTTTATATACTGAAGCTATACATACAAATGCTGGAAATCTTGGATTTGATCAACCAATCACACATGCATCATTCTATCCAAATTGGTAATATATTGTTGTAAAATACATATAACATATAAGTTATATGAAAATTTTAATATAGGGGTACCTCACAGCCTGGTTGCGGAATTGATTTAACAGGAAGCTGTGCACATGAACGTTCAAATTTGTTCTATTCCGAGTCTGTTAGAAGTGCGCGCTTTGTTGCAAGACAATGCTCTGGTTATCAACAAATTGTAGCAAGAAATTGTCCTGGAATTGGAAGTGGTATTATGGGTGGAGATGTTGGCAAAAATCTTCGGGGTGTGTTTTTCCTTCAAACTAATTCTGCCAGTCCTTTTGCTCAAGGTTAATTTTATTAATTATTTTAAAAAAATGACAAAATAAAAATTTATCAAAAAAGTCATGTTTGTTTATTTTTGCTTAAAAAATTCGTCTAAAATGTGACGTATGGTAAATTTTTGAAGCAAAATTCCACAATAAATTCAATCACTTAAGCTTAATCAAGATAAGGAAAATAATTGAGGAAAAAACCTTTGTAAGCTTTTAAGATATTTATTAATTATCAATTTTTAGCAGTGTAAAAAATTGTTCATATTGTATGTTTGTTCGCATGTATCCCAATAGTTACTAAGTTGTGTTTAACCAACAATCTTATGTGATAAAATTAAATAGGAAGTAAAAGAATTTTTGAAACTATTTTGATTTCATATTATTTATTTTATTCAATTTTATTAACATACAATATAATGAAATTGTATCATTATTTGAAATTTCTAATTTTTTTTTCATCTTAATTTCATGTATGTAATTCTTTCATCATCCTCATATAGTAACAGTAAATAGGTTGCAATCAAAAAAATGATATCTCTTTTTTTTATATAAAATATAGTTTCCTCGAAAAAGAAATTACTCCTCTCACAAATCTTTATAAACTGAAAATGGTTATTGAGAGATTAATATGATTAAATTTTTTTATTAGATTAGAAGCGATCTTTTTCTCTCTTTCATTTAAACTATTTTATTATACATTTAGATCATGAACCAATTTAACTGAAGAAATTTTTTTCAATAAACGTATACAATTAGGTACAATAAAACTCAAAATTAAATTTAATTTATCATATAAATATTTGACAACTCTTCAGAAACCATAAAGAAAGCTGCTTGCATGACTATTCATTTGCAATTGACACTAAACTTCTTCAGGATATGTGGCGCATTGAAGATTGAAAGTTAAATTAAATTTAATATACGTAATAAAAATTATTTAGATCCAGTCTGCTTCTACTTTTTTCATCGTGAGGATCGTTGCCCTTCCAAAAACAAATCTTAATAATTTTTACAAATTACAAAGATAACGATTCTTCTCTCTATATTTTGATTAAGTAACTTAACTATCACTTTTTGCACACTATCCCGAATTTAAATTTCTTTTGAAAAAAAAAATCTTTCTTTGGGCCTTTTTGTGTTTTATTTTAATATTCGTTGAATATATTTTTTCCCTAATTAAAAAAACAAAATTATAACACAAATTTTCTAAATTTTTAATTTAGACAAGTGGACTTGATTTAAAAAAAAGTCTAATTGCATAAAATTATATAGGTAGATATAAATGATAAGAGGAGAGCAACAAAGAATTAAAAACATTTATAGAGTTTGTATGAAAATTATAATACACAATAAAAAATTTGTGTTTTATCTAGCAACTAAATTTACAGAATCCTAAGACTTATAATTTAATAAAAATCATAATTTCACTCTTCTTTTATACTGTTTTACCACATTCACTCTCTTCTCTTTGATTCTATCCTCTTCACTTGGTTTTTTTTTTAATTTTTTGTTGCAATGGGCTGATGGTAAAGTTATTGCTTCTAAAAGGTTATTTATATTTTTTATTAATTGGATCTATCTGTTTGTATTATATGATCCTATTTTTAAATGAAGAGTAAAAGTTTAAATAAATAAACATATAAAATTAAAAATTTCTTCGTCAACCTCAAAATCGAGCGATTCACAAGAGATTTTTTTACAAAATTATCCACGCACTCCACATTGCATATACTACAGACTAAAAAACTAATATAAAACAAAAAAAATTAACACTTTTTGATTCTTACAGCTAAAAACTAAAATTAAAATGATTTAGACTCCCGTTTTTGAATTATTTGTCTCGAGAGTTATTTAAAGATCTCCATTACTCATTAGAGTCTTATTCATGTGCATCACGTGAAGCAACAGCGGCAACAAGAGCAGCTCCTCTTCCAGACCCATCTTCTGACAGCATGATATCAAATTGAATGTGATCATGAACCAGTTCACGAATTTTTGCCATCATAAGATCATGAAATTTAGGATGGAAACGATAGACAGACCCATCAACACCGACCTTAAGATAAATAAATTTTAATATTTGAAATGCAATAAATTACAAAGTAAGACTTACAGTAACACTTGGATCATTCATTTTATTTATAAGCGTGGCAATACCAGCTGATGATAAATGAGCAGCGCGACTTGAAATGCACTCGCAAATATATCTCACATTTGCACAGTCCTCATCAGTGGCATGGAAAATTCCAATTTCCTCAAGCACATCGTAACAATTAAAGAAAGTTCCAGGCTTATCACTCTCAATTTCAGACACATATTTTGTGAAGAATTGGAAACGTTTAAAAAGCAATTCAGATCCTTGTCCACCAAATAAAAGTCCCTCTTTTGTGAATCGAACAAGTGCGAGTCTTACTAATTCGCCCATATACATTCCCGAAATCATTTTCTCAACTCTGTAATTAAAAATAACTTTAGTTAAAATTTTAGAAATAATATTATCAACTTACGTTTGTTTGCCCTTGTTGATACTAAATTCATCCATTTCTCGATCATATTGTGTACGTATGAAATCGAGCGCACCGTTATCTTAAAATTGAAATCAATGAAAGAAACGATTGATTAATACTTTAATTAATAAAATATTAATAAATAAACTCACCACCAAAAGCACCCCATTCTGTATTGATCAGCACATATTCCTTTCCATTATCTGGACCATCATACATTTCTGCATTCTCAACACGTTCAACATAACATGCATTACTGCCAGTACCTGATAAATAAAATTCAAATTATTTTTTTAATATTTAGAACGAATTTTCAATTCTAATCAATCAGTCAATTTGTTTCCAAAGAAAATAAAATTTCATGCAATATTTTATCGAATAGGATAAGAAATTTACATTTGGTTGAAATATTAAATCTATATCCATACCAACAATGGCTCCAATTTTACAGTTGTGATTTTTCCAGGCACATGACATAAGGGTTCCAGTTGTGTCATTAAGTATAGCGCAAATTTCAATTGAAACATCCTGTTTTAACACGCAATGTTGAAGTTGACATTGAATTTGTTCAAAATTAAAAATATTCATCATAATGCAAAATTATAATTTTTTAAGATTAAAGATTGTGGTACATGCAATTTGATTGTGCATTTGATAAGATTTGTCATTATTGTTGTTGTGTTTATATAAAATCATAGAAAGAAGAAAAAAATAAGAAATAAATAATAATACAATGTGTAATGTGAGAAATGATGATGATAAATAAATGATGCAATTAAATTATGTTGATTAGGCGTGTAGGTGTGTTAATAAAAAAAATGCATCGCACTTAATTAAAGTCATGCAAAAAAAATAATTTTTTTACTTAATAAAATAAATCTACAAAAAGATACATCTACATGCATAGCTGAAATGTGAAATTTTTGCTGATTATTTCTAATTACGATTAAAGTTCAAAAAGGAACTTCTAGGAAATGAACTATCAACGTGCTTATTATAAATGATAATAGATCAGCTATAGTAAAAATTAATTTCACACTTCACATATCAATTAGAAAGAAATAAAGTTATTTTAAGTGGAAAATTAATTGACTGAGAATGTCTATATAAAAATTACAATATTTTTGCTTCGGTTTTCATTTTACTGCTTACCAATGATAACACCAATTTTACAATTTAGATTTTTGTGCGCACATGACATTAGTGTTCCCGTTGAATCATTCAAAACTGCCATCACCGCGATTCTTACATCCTGATGTGATTTAATACAAAAATGATTTCAAAGCGGACAAAAAACATATGAAAGATTTTGAGTTAATTTTAATGCCAATTAATTAAAAAATATTTCAATGACATTTGTTAGAAACCAAGGTTTACTTCAAATTTTACTACAAAAACTTTTACTTAAAAAAGCCAAAAAAATGATTTACTTAGACAGAAAACCCATAAGCGTTAATGAGAAAATGAAAATGAAAAAAATACAAAACATTAATAACTCACGCCACGTCTTTTTAATGCCTCCTCTAACAGCTCAACAACATCACGATCAACAACTCCTTCACAATTGAAACCTTTAGTCCATCTAATTAAAACTCCTTTTGTTAAACCTAACTGTTTAAGAGGGAAGGAGAAAGTAAATCCTAATGGCAGCCGTTCATTTTGAAGTTTATGTTCCTAAAAAATAAATTTTTACAGAACCAGTAAAACGGCATTGAATGTTTAAATTTTACCTTGATGAAATTTGCAAGACATTCAGCAATGTGATCGAATAATTGTGTACCCGAACCAATCATAATACTCTGTGGGATGGCATAAATTTTTGATTGCATTTCAAACTCACTGTCACCTTTGAGATGAATAAGAAGAACACGGAAGTTTGTACCACCTAAATCCAACGCAAGGAATCTGCCTTTTTCTGTTAATAAAATTTCTTTCATGAATAATGAGTGTTTATATAAATTTTGGCTAATTAACCTTTTCCGTTTGGCAAATCTTGAACGTAAGTTACAAAGCATTTGATGTCGGCTTTTGAATGTGTCTCTTTCTTCAACCCAAGTTGAATTTCATGAAGAAATCTCTTCATGATTTCTCTCATAGTTTTGTCATCCAATATTAACTCTTGACATGCTTCTTTGATCTGTAAAAAGAAAAAAAAAAATTTGTTGTATGAAAAAAATATATAATTTAACACTCATTTAAAAGTCATGACTCATATATAGAAGTTCTCTAATTTCATTGTAACGATAAAAGTGAATGTGGTGTATTTTAAAATAGATTTGCGAGAAAGAAATCTCAATGAACAAATATGCAAATCACCTGTGCACACACTAAAGCCATTTTCAAATGTATTTAAATTTATCCTCAATACTATTTGAAAATTAATTTATTTTAAAATGCTTATGTTGGACTGCTAACAAATTATGACTGATCACGTCTACTGACAAAATCGCACTTTACAGTTTTCCAAATTTTCACAAATTTATATACGCCGTCATGCACGTTCCTCTGTTTGTTATTGTAGTTGTTTTTATACAAAATTATTATTTACTCTCCTTATTTCTCTATGATATCTGATGATCATTTATAAAAACAGAGATACAACTATAGTGGCCGAGTCACATGAGGGGATTTTTAAAAATACTCATTAGAGAAATGAACGACGCTAAAAGTGATGAAAATCTCTTTCGGTTTGCGTGCTACCAGACTCGCACACGTTGTCTCGTGCTTACATTTTTATATTCTTTCATCAACGTCACTAATTATTAGGTCGTATATGTGCGAGAAAAAATGGTCAAAAAATTCAGAGATCGCGACAAAAACAAAGTGATTTATTGATTCTCATGCGCATTATCAGACCTATGGGTCTATTATTATCATCATCAATTCTATGCCAATATAGTTATTTTGAGATTTCTGTATAGACGGGAACTGATTTTAAATTGAGTAAAGAAAAAAAGTCTATTAGAGGTCTTCTAGTAAAAATTTTAAACTACTGGCACGTTTTTTTGCTTTAATTATTGAATGACAAATTCGACAGTCTATATGTCTAATTAGAAAGAAGTGGTTTATCGATAAGCAAAAAAAAAGATAACTAATACAAACAAAATTTTTTCTTACTCACTCATTTCCTCAATAAGGCGGCACTTTGAAATTTTGTCTCATTAATAAATGCTTGCCAATAATATTTAATCTATTTACATTTTCTCGTGATAATTTGATGCAAGTCATAATTTTGTTATAATTTTTATTTAGATGTACCGAAATGAAACTGATAAGTTAATTAAAATATTTTTCAAGTATACAAAAAAAGTGAACGGACTTTGTACATGAACAGCAAGTTTTGCCTCTATTTCTGAGAAATGTTATTAAATATTATTATCACTATCAGTTTTTTACGCCCAAACAAGCAAGTTTAAAATATAATATTTGTATTTTGACTTGTCATCAGCTATTTATAAATCGTATACAGGATTATCAAATACTTATAGAAAAAAATGTGGGCAAACGAGTAAACGAGCCCTTTATACAGTAGCAAAGAGAGATAATCAATTCTTCCTTTCAATTATCGTTCATCATTAAATTCATATGGAAAGATCAGTCTGCTGTAATTCAAAACTTGTAAATGACGAGAAAGCATGTGAGCGTGAAGGACAAATTAATTTTTGCTACGAGAAATGGAGCTACTGAAGCTTTACGAGATCACTTTTAAAAGAATTTTTAATGAATGACGTGTTAGACAATGAGAGAGATAGTAAGCGAGAAAATGCACGAATATATACCTCTTTTTGCGCAAGTCAATGAATGTAGGCATTTACAGACTCATTCATAAAAACAGAAGCATTGTGTTCCATTACTCAATGATTTTGAATCTTGAATTTCGACAAAAATTTACTCAATTTTAATATAACTGTTGCTGATATGTGGTGACTTTGATTTTTTTATTCGCTTGATTGAGATACTTCACAGTTATGTTAGTCATTCCTTTCGATTTTTTTATTAACTATACCCAATAGGAGAAATGTATTTGCATTAACATTATTCTAACGCGCGCGAGGTCAAAAACTCAAGGGCATTCAAATACTGTTAATAATAATATTCTTATTATCGAGAAAAATCGCACAGTCTCCTACACATTTATTTGCGTATGCTATTTTCATCACGAAAAGAAAAAAATCATCGCAGCCGGTCGTGCCTCTAAATTTTCGATTGGCTTATTTTTTAGGCACGACTTGATTGCTACACACATACAACTTTTTGAATTTTCTTTTTGGTATTTTGGTATTTCAACACGGTATTTTTATTTCACCACATATACAATTAAACCTGTTAATTATTATTCAATTTATTCAAACCGCCAATGTCTTTGTCGTCGCACTTTGCTAGACTTTAAAAACTCAATTTCAGAATTTCTTTTAAAAACAACAACAACATTTCGTGCGAAGGAGAATGAACCTTTTTTCATCTTTTTCTCTTTTTCGACACGCAAATAGGTCTGATCCCACGTGTCATGAGAAACACACATAATGCTTGCCAAAAATATTCTTCTAATATAAATAACGATTTTCTACGTTTTTACCCATTTTTAGGATAATTTCTTCCATGCGTTTGTCACTCTTCTTTTTGGGAAAATTCATCTATTGCATGCTTGTGTGGGAAAAAGAGAGAGAGGTTTTGGTATACGTGAGACGAGAGAGAGAGAAAAAGTCGATCGATAGACTCGCATGACATTCAAAAGGAACACACAAAATTTTTTTTTCTTTCTGACGTAATAGCAGAGCATTTTTCTTTGGAATTTTTTTTACGATTGAAAGCAGACAAAAATTTTGCCTGATTGTGGCTATAATGAAATTACAATTTCAACATATTAATATATGCTAACATTTAAGAAGGAGCTTAAATGTCGTTACTAGACTAACTGGTTTAAATTTTTGTTTTTTTGTCGCATTGGAGTTTTAAACAAGATAATGAGTGAGGGAGAGAGAATATTTTATGAAATTTGAGGCTTGTCGGTTCAACAACAAAAGTAAATTATAGTATTAAATTGTCATGTTATTTATACACAAAATTTTTTATTGAAGTACAAAGATCAATTTCTAGAATTCTTTTAATTTAAGGTATATTCACTCATTTTTCATTCGGTGTTATTGTCCTACAAACGTACACTTGAAAGTCATGACGATTACGTTATTTTTCACTTTTTTGCTCAACATACAGCAGAGAAGCATCATACTTACGAGATCCGAATTACTTCGTTCTCCTATGATTATATCCTTTATATTTTTTATCAAATCCATTAAGAGATAGCTTAAAGTGAGAATTTTGACGAATTATTAAAACACAACACAAAACGAAAAGAGAAGTCGCAGTGAGTTTCGCGACTTTACTGCCTTAAATAACACGTGTAAAAGATGAAATTGATTTCACTTTCTTCACTTTACTTTTGTCAATGCAATTTAGTGTTCCTTTTCAATAAAATGACCGTTCTTTTCAACTTTATTAATATGTCAGAAATCGATTTATTTGCACAATACTTTTCTCACTATATATTCCTTCCAGTTTAACAATTTAAGTACAGTAAATTATGTAAAAGTGTTTTGCGTCAATTGATTTAAAATTAAAATAATAAATTGAGCTAAAATAAAGTTTAATTACGGATAAAATAACACTTCTTGCTACACACTTAAAAGACTGCTGAAACTTTACTAAAAATAAAAAAAATTTAGAAGTAGTGAGAAGTACAGAAATATTTGAACGTGTGAGTATATTTTATGTATATACATTCATTTATACATGTATTTGTACAGTTGAGAGTATTTCAAAACGTTTGTCACTTCCTTTCTCCATCATAACATTTCAGTCTTTAATGAATTTAAATTTATCAAAAACAATATAATAAAAACAAAAACAAATTAAAACATGAAAATATTTTTGTTTTAGACAATGATGACATCACTGACACAGCATGATGAGAGAGCAGCGCCGCTCTCTTGCGGAAAACTGTAATGAAAAACAGTGAAAAGGTCGTATGAAGGAGAAGAGAGAAAGAGATAGAGAGTGAGTGAAAGTTCTAAGCCGTAAGTTTTTTAAAAAATAATTTAAGAAGCATTAGTACACTTTTCTATATCATTTTGAAAGAAATTTTAAAATTGCAATAAAATTCCAAAACATTTCATGAAATTTTTATGTGATGTCATCAGACTGTAACAACAGTATTTTATCTTCTTCATATACTACAAATAACAACCAATACATTGAAATATGTCTTACACTTTATTTTTTACCACACGACACACCTCTAAAATAATATATCTCAACTCTTCATGACGTCACAAGTTGAATTTTCTTATAAAGCTGTGTTTGTGTATCAAAAAGAATTGACCTCCTGTTTTTATTATTTTTTTATGGTTTCTTTGATTTTAGTAATCTGAGTAGCGGGTATATTTTGCTATTGACAACATGATTTAATTCATAGAAACAGCAGTGATAGTTAGCAGTTTGGTATTACATTCGCGGAAAAACTTTACGAGTAAAAAATTAATAAGCATTTTTAACTGCATGTCTCTCTAAATATATACAATGTATTCAAAGTTCAAGTAATTTTTTTTGCTGATTGACTTATTTATCGATAATTTGCATAAAATTGTCTGCAAAATTATCAAAAACATATGACAACTTTTACACAAATTCTTAAAAGAAAGAAACAATGAAATTTGACGTTACATAATGTAAGTATTTATACCTGTTGTTTTTAACGAACAATCTAACGAAAAGTGAATGACCAGAATGAATAACTTAATTTTCAACAAACTCGATTGTCGTTTTATTTATTTATTTCATTCAATCACGTTAATTTTATATCGCTTAACAAGTGCGGAGGGTAAATTGATATATGAACGATGCTGATGACACAATTCAATTAAACTCTCACTTTTTTGAATATGAACCAATACTAAATGATTTAAATTACATTTGTCACAATTCCACTTTTGGCACGAGCATATATAGAACGAATGGATTTGAATTACAAATTTTATTATTTTTTAATATTTATAGCAAGTATCATAGTAACATAATATCGGTAAATATGAGAGAAGGATCATTACTACACAATATTTCGTCATTGCATCATTTGATTGCATGTTCTTTGCAAAATTCCTTTTTATTATTGAGTGCATATGTAGTTAGCTATCAATGAACGTCAATTAAAATCTTTATAAGAATAATTAAATTTTTATTTGTTTATTTTTTCAATTGTCAAGTTTTTCTGAATTTTCAATTATTTAAAGGTTTTGAAAAATATGATTGTTTTATGAGGTTAATAGAATCTACATTCATTCTGGAAAATACCCGAAAAAATTAACACTGACTTGTATACTCATTTAGTCGTCGCCTACAATTTATTTATTAGTTAAGTCACTCATGAAAAAAAACTTACGGGTGAGTAAGAGTCAGACGCAGAAAACTCATGTGTACATTATCAATTTATTCTCTCTCTTTTGTTTCTTACGATAATAAAAAATGAAATCAGTTTTATAGCGATTTATTTGTTAAGTTAGCTGATTTGTGGCCAATCATTAAATTTAAACTCAAGGGCGTAGAATAAAAAAAAGTATGTTAGTAACAGGAAAATAATTTAATATTCTCATGGGCAAGTAACGCACAATTGACGTATATAATACAATCTCTATATTACTGTTTATTGATTAAATTATATTTTCTAGGCATAAGTGAATATTTTATCTAGCAAGTGCAACAACTAGCGAATGAAATCAATTAAATTTCACTTCTCTATTTTTATAAAATCAAAAGAGCAACTATTGACATTGTTTTACAACGAGTGAACAATTAGAGATTTGTGGCGCCATTTATTTTAAAAATTTTTTAGTAATATCTTAAATTTTTGAATTTTATTGCGAGAAATTGGACAAACTTACCTCTTTAGATGGATTAGTTATTATAGCACCTTTTGACATTTTTCTTTTAAAAATTTTCTCTTTTGATATTTTACTAAGATTCTTGAAATTTTCACAAAATATTATGTTAAGTATTAATAATGTTTTCAATTTTTGATTTTTCAAAATATTTTAGGATTAAATGATTTTCTTAATAGCAAATTTTTATATTTCTTTAAATTCTTTCAGATATTTTTTTGAAAAAAATTTATTTATGTAAGTAATTTTCTTTTTTTGAACTGAACTTTTCGAGAGAATGAGTACGACTGAATTTTTAGTGTGATCACTCACGAGGAGAAATTTTCATTTTTTTTCTTCTCCTTAGATCGTTGTCACACACATACATGAAATTAGAATGAACACACATGTGACTTTTAATCCCATCTCTTTATTAATTTCAACATTAACGGCTTAAAAGAAGTGTTTTATTAGTAATATTAACGTGATTTGCGAACGGAAATTTTAATTAAATTTTAATATAAGATAAAACAAAAGTTTATTTAAAAAATTGATAAGAGTCTTAAATGTAATTCAACTGACATCTCGTCACTATAATTCAATCATAAAGTTTATTGCATTTTAATTGCACGACAAATTACCGTATATTAAACACGCTCTATCAGCAGATGATTTTATTTCTAAATAATGATGAAAATAAAGCAATAAATTAAAGTGTCTTTACGGTGATAACTTTTCGCTTTGAGATTATCAAAAACCGGTAATTTATGTGGCAAGACACTTTAGTCCCACATTTTGATAACAAAAAAAAAAACACTCGTAATTATTTTGGATGCGAGAAGGTATGAAAGATCACTGAGTTGTGTATTTTCACACACACTGTCTATCAATTCTCAAATTCTCAATCGTGAATGTGATTGGAGGCTTGCGAGATTACAATTGTAGTCGAACTGGTTTATTTTGACGTTGAAATTTATTCGAAGAAAAAGTTATTCTTTTGCGATTCAAAGTATCACGTTTATTTATAAATATATTTAAAATAAAAATAAATAGAAGATTATTACGCAAATTATCTGTATGAAAATATTTTGTTGATTCTATAATACACTTTTTCCTTGGATTTGTACACTCATGTGTTTGACGCGTATAATGTTTTATTTTATTTTATTTTTTGAAACAATACTTTTTATATCGATCGTTCTCATTAATATAGAGGATGTAATTTTATATTAAATAAATAACATATTGAATGAAATATGATCTTTTCGAAAATTCAATTTAAGAAACACAATTTCATCATTTTCAAAATACTTAAAAATTGAAATACTTGTTGAATGTTTTGGTATAATTTAAAAGCTTTTTTAGAGATTAAAAATTAGTAAAATTATTAAACGTTTTTCTCAATTTCGAATATTGTCTTGACTAAATCAACTTGACTCTGAACAAAGCATGCTGTACTTGAATTTCATAATATATTATAATACTTGCATGATACATTCTATGAAAGGGTTGATTGTTTTAAGAGAAAAGCTTTTTAAAGCTTCATACTCAAATTTTATTTGAAACTTCATTTATTTCATAAAATAAATTTACTATCAAAAAGTAATCATATAGTAATGACATGATAATAACAAAATTTCCAACATTTTTATCAATTTAATAAGTGTTTGAATTTAAAAACTATTTTTTAATGGAAAATTACTATTAAAATTTATCTAAAAATTTTCATGAAACTTCTTTGTTCATGATAATTAATTATCTTTTAAAGATGATTTTAATTCAAATTAAAATGTTTTGAAATATTTTTACTAATAACGTAAATATGAAATCTCTTGATGAAAATAATTTGTGATAAA
>JACWBX010003587.1:4716-14759 GCA_014622435.1 Polypedilum pembai
ACATTCCATAACGCATTTTAGATAGAAAAAGGAACAAATCTAGAAATTTAGATATTATTATTTAATAGAATTTAATCAGGGGGATAAAATATGATGACAAAAAAAGTTCAAAAGATTAACCCTTCAGGGTTAAACAGTTTCATACTAATTTTTCTTAAACATGAGCAAAAAGCAAAAATTTTCGAAAATGTACTTAATTTTTGACCAATTCAAAATTTTATTTTGTAAATTAAAACTTTATAAAAATTTTTAAAACTTTGATATGAAATTTTTATGATTTTAACATTTTCATCAAGAATTTTTTTAATTTCAAAAATTCTGTCCGTATAAAGTTTCATAATCAAGGGCTCTTCAATTAGAAAGTTTTTACACTTACATTTATTTCCCACAATATAACTGAGTAGTGTGATAAAACCATATAAGTAATATGAAATTGTAAAACTTTTTCATTTACTTGCAGAAAACTCATATTGTATGTATGTATATGTGCCGCTTACAATTTTAAAAAATATGAGCCTTAAAGCTGGCTGCTGTATAAGCATTGGACTACTTTCTTGGTTTCTCTACATATTCTTATTTTATGGAAAATTGATATTTGCTATAAAAAATTTACTTCCAAACATGTCATAACAATAAAACTCCCGCCAATGCTGTGAGCAAAGTGCTAAAGAGAAACTTTTAAAATGCACTTTGCGGTAAAGTAAAGAAACGGAAATGGGACGAAGGAGAGAGAGAGAGAGAAAGAAATTTGTGAATTGTGAGGTGATCGCGACGACAACATGATGATGATGATATCAAAATCAATAAAAAGCACGTGACGATAAGCAGTGAATGAGTGAGACAAGGATGGAATGTGTTTTTTCTCTCTCGTTCATTCGCTTTGGTGATAGAAGAAGACGAAAATGAAATAAATTTTACTGAAGCAATTTTTACATTCCCATGCTTCTTCGTCTTGTTCGCTAGCAATCTCCACAAAGGTAAGACGGCGAAGAGAGAAGTATTGGGGAATGCTTAGAGGGGTTGAAGTATCATCACATGCCATAAATTTAAACTATACATGAGACACATACCAGTGGGTGCTTTTCTATAATCTGCACGAACAATGCTCCAAATATTTTCACACACCCTTCCATGGCAGTACATTCTTCCTCTTTTAAGCCATTCTTTCCGACTGGTATGAATGATAAATGTATGTACTACCATATATTTTCAATTCAAGAGAGCAGAGCAGGCTGTCGGAGGAGTAAAAAGAAAGATTTCTTTTTCCACTTCAGGAAAAAAAGTGCGAGAAAGATGATAAATTCTCTAGTGAATGCCAAGCTCAAGAGTGAGAATGAAAATGAAACCTGAAAATAAACATCCATATATCGTTTAATATTATATTTTTCAATATCTCAGCGAAAAAAATTTGCAGAGTTATGAAAAATGCCTGCTTGGCACTTGATCGACATATCATATGCTATTTTGTAAAACAATTGTAAAAATGACAGTTGATTCTAGAACAGATTTGAATTTTATTACAAAAACTTAAAGTTTTTCATAAACTTTTTAAAATCAAAATAAAAATGTTTAACTAATTGAGTAAAATTCTGCAATTTAATTTTTAATTTTCGAGTTAAACAATTTCTTTTCTGATTGTAAGTTGCTTTGATACTAAAATAATCTTTTAGTATAAATGAAAATTTAGTACTTAACGGTCTATGATTTCACCTATATAACATAAAATCCCTTTTATTATTTTTTTTTTTGCTAAAAAATTCTTAGAAAATGTCGTTAAAAAACACTTGAGTTGATGAAAAATAAAAATTAAACTTCGACATTTTTCCTCTTTCCATTCTTTACCTAACGTTAAAAATCTCTGCACAGAGATGTATGTAAGGCGTGTATGTGAAAGCAACAAAAAATAGAAAAAAGCAGTATATGTGGGAAGATGAAGGCCTGAAGAAATGTAATTTTTATTATTATTCGAAAAAATTCACGTTTTCATGATGCTTTTGACGTTACCTCGTCATTTTATTTCTTTTTTCCTTCACCACTCTAATATGTTTCTTATTCTTCTGCTGCTGTTGAGATGCTGCTACTGCTGCTATTGATGTCTTCAATTTAATACATGCATGTATGTGAATGAAAGTTGAAGATGAAGCACGTTGAACGAAAAACAGATATGTTTTTTGTACGTATATAAGCTTTCATGAGGCACATACTTATAGCATAACATGAAGCGCGAATTCTTATCAGCATTCCATGTGTGTATCTGTGATAGTTTTGAAATCAAACATATTTTCCTAATATGAACACAGAAATTCCATTCTCGCTTCTTTTGTCTTTTATGCTTTTGTGCCTAGACATATAAGAACATGCGAAAGGATCCCATGAGCGTAATATTTTATAGGCGATTATGTAATCATAAAGGAGAGCGTTAGCTTTAATTTCTTCTTTTATACACATTCCTCTTATATCATTGCTATGCCATTTTCATTGCTTAAAGGATAATTCTTATTCTCCTCCTTTTTTACTTTTTCAACAATTCCTTTGATGATTGATGTAAGCGTAATTTATGCCTACAACTTGTGCTTATAATGTAGTTTTAACGACAATGTTCTTGAAGTTGTTTGAGATAAATTTTTATGGAAAGTAATTTGTGGAGTGTGAGAGTAGAAGCTTTACTTCATACTTACTTACTTACTCTCGGTTGGATGGAGTGTTTTCAAATTCCTATAATTAAATTCTTAAGTTGAAAAAGAGAAAATTTAAAAATTATGATCTTAAGATAATAGCAGAGGAAAAAATGTTTTATCTAATTTTAAAACAATTTTTATTTACTTTTTTGTAGGGTTCGGAATTATGCAGATAATTATGCGGAAAAAATGTTTTATCTAATTTTAAAACAATTTTTATTTACTTTTTTGATGTTAGTTTCATTTAATTATTTCTAAATAAGCAATCAGCAGACTCTTAAATATTTTAGTTTTTCACAATTTCTTGTTTTGTTTACAATTTAAAAATGGATTTCATAAATAAAACCATTGAGGTAAAACTCCACTATTTTGGGAATTTTAAATGAAAACAGTTACCCTCAAAGGAATTGCTAATTAAAGTTAATTTTTTAAACAATTATAGTAAGAACTTTAAGTTTAAAAAAAGCTTTTTCGTTTCAATTGAGTAAGTACTAATAAAAATGTTTTAGTTACATAACACCAATAACAAAAGCAAACTCCAATTTTTATTCTATCAAAGGAGAGAAAAATGAAAACTTTCCCGAAGAACTTATCAAACTT
The DNA here is from genome assembly GCA_014622435.1 of Polypedilum pembai. Taxonomy (NCBI): domain Eukaryota; kingdom Metazoa; phylum Arthropoda; class Insecta; order Diptera; family Chironomidae; genus Polypedilum; species Polypedilum pembai. Next base: position 7,995 of record JACWBX010003587.1, read on the forward strand.
TAAAATGCTTTTCATGCAAATTAGCACTGCTACTACTACTGTTTGTCCTCAAAAGACCCCACTCTTTCATCATTTGCTTGCGAACGAATAACGATAACAGTAAAGGGAAAAAGTTTATCGTTGCAGAAAAAAAGAGAGAAGAATGAAAGTTTAAAACAAAAATTAGAAATTTGTTTGCTTTTCACTTAAGATACATGCATAGAGGGAGAAAAGTGAGCGAGCATAAAGGGATGATGACGACAAGAGATAGATAGAGATGCAGATGCATCAAAAACAAGGCAATATGCACACAAGACACGTTTGAATGCAGAGGCAATAGCACTAGGAGAAAATGGTTTGCAATCAACTTCTTCCTGTTTTCTACAGAACTCAGGTTCTCTCTCTCTCTCTCTTATTGCAATGATGCTCCTGCTACTGCCTGTTTTCTGATTCAAGAAGGAGTTAAAAGCAATTATTATAAGCATGCTGAGCTTTATTATGATCGATTTTAATACTTTATCAAGTTCTACGTGATTTGTTGCTACTCGGCTGTTTCTGCTACTGCATCATGCCAGGAATGTCAATATTTGATTTCAATTTATTGGTTCACCTTATTGCTTCTACTGCTGCAATTGATGACACTGATGATGAAACCCTTCTGTGTTTGATATCTTTGTTTTTATTCATACCGCGATGCCTCGTGATTTTCTTCTTCCTATCAATTTAAAAATGGCTTTTGAAATTCAATTCAAATTACGATAACCAAAATTTTTGGTATTGAAAACAAATTTTTCTTTCCTGAATAGAAATCGAATCAATTTGCCATTTTGGTGATTCAAAATCTACCTGACTCTTTTGCTAAATGAGAATAGAATATGCATTTTCTAAGTGCAATAGATATGAGCGCATTCTGACGAACAAAAGTGGTTTAATGTTTTGCGGTGAATGCAGACAATCTTCTTTTTTCTACTCAAACCAAAGTGAAACAAACTCATCGAGGGAAAAAATTTTGTCGGGAAGTTGTGCACTAACCAATAAAGCCATTTCCATTATGTTTTTGAATGCGATTTGGCGATACGTGAATTATTAATTTCTAGTTCAGGGAGAATTTTGCGTAAAAATTCATTTCATTGTACCTGAAAAAGAAATGACAAAGCTCTTTGTTCTATTATACATAAAATACATTAAAAATATTAAAGTTCACTAAAGTTCAAAAATTTCAATTTTTCTGACAGTCTTATATTTACTAATTTCTCATTCTTTTCATATATACAAACTAATAAAATGAATGAGTGAGACAAATGTTTAATTAGCTGTTTCAAAATAATATTTTAAGCTGTTGTTGGCCTACATTTATTTCTCTTTTCCGCTTTTGCAATGAAAATATATGTAGGAATATTTATGAGACTGAAAGAGTTACAAAAATATTTTTATCAAATTTATATCAATTTTCTAGCATTATTATTTTTGCTATTGCTACTATCCAAAATGCATGCAGATGGAAAACAAAAACTCATTCCATTCCATGCCCTTTTACATTAAATGAGCTATTTTTAAAATGAAACAAACGAAATTGTTGAAAAAATAATAAAAAAATTGTTTGTGTTGTTTAATCGATATGAAGATAATTTGAATTGGATTATACAAAAAAAACACTGAAACTGCCTTTTTATTCATATACATTCATATAAATTTAATATCCTTACCACTCGTTTCCTATTAATCCGCTCTCTATATATTTCAAAAATGGAAAATTTTTTTCAACTAATGAACTCTCTCATATATACTCATCAAAAGTAGCTTATCGATCACATATTCAAAAAGAACTACACATCGTACGATTAAATAAATAAACAGAAACTTAAATTTCAATTTGAGAATGGAATATAACTAATGAAAAACTAGACGAGACTGACAATTAAATTTATCATTTAGAATGTATAGGAAAAGCAAATTTGTATGTCTAGATTTTTGAAATCAGTCAAACAATTAAAACTGGTTGATCTAACAGAAAAAAAAAATAAAATTTAACTAGCAAAGAAAATTGACAATTAGAATTTTAAATTTTTTTAATTAAAATAAACAGAACTTTCACTATACATTCAAATATTGGAAAATAAAGTCAATTTGGTCAAATCTATTTAAATAAGTAAAATTTTAAATTGAATTATTGAACGAAAGTTTCAGGGGATTTTTTTAAATTTCATTATTACTCATAAGTTTTTTAGCACATAAATAAAGTCAACCAATTTTTGGTCAATAGTACTGATTTTAGAAGAAAATTTGCATTTTGTCAATGAAAAAATCTGTGCCTTGAAGATAATAAAATGGCTACCAAGTTAAGCATGTCATTCATTTGATAGCGATAGAATGAATCATTTTCAGGAGAAAAGTGATAATTCTCGTCATTGAAATACTCTCATTCTACCTATTTTTTCTCTATTTATTTTCTATCATGCACGAATATTTGTACGTTTCTCTCTGTATGTATGCATTTGCAGAGCAAAATGAGAAAACTGAAAACAAGATTGTGAAATCGAAAACATGAAAAAACACTGAAGATGTGCAGTACCGTGATAGAATACAACTGCAGGCTTTTTTCCCAGTGCATGATTGCAATCTTGCGATGCATTGCATGCTTCTGATTTTTTCCTCTATCTTCTTTTCACTGCTGCCATTAGTTTTTAAGAGAATCATGTATGAGACTCAAAAGAAAAACTAGCGAATGAAGCTGATTGAGTAAAATTTGTTTGTATGTGGCTAGAAGGCCGAGTTAAATTAGAAATTCTGGTCAACTCTTCACAGTCATGTTTTGTGCATTGAAAATGATTGCGTTTTATGTCAATGTCACAGTGGCTTGTCTTTCTCTCTTTATCTTTGATAAAACATTGAGTACAAAATAAATAGTAATCATAAATTAATGTCAATTCAGTTCATACATATTGTTTGTACCTTGATGACTTCATTTCCCGCCTTCTTCCTCTCTTTCACTATTCATGTCCTACAAAAGAGCGAAATTTTTTTTATTTTACTCTGATTTGCTTAAAAATCAATATTGAATTCGATTGTATTTATAGCACAATATGTGTGTATGCTGTCCTTTAAATACGACAGTACTCATTTTTCCCTTCCAATTTTTCACTTTTTTCCCTATCCACCATTCCCACACCTTTTTTTTCTGTGTAGTTTCATTATTTGATTTTTTTCTATTTTTTCTGATTTTCGTTTTTTCTTTCGGGGACAAATTTTCACGCCATTAGCACCACGTTTGGCATGGCATTCTCTCAAATACCAGTGACGACATTCAAATTGAAATAAGTGAATACTTCTACATCGGTAGATTGTTTTATTTTATTTTCATTTTTTTTTAGGAGAAGGAGGAAAGGCAAAAGACCTCGATAAATGTCTCCCACCCCTTTCAGTGTAGTTTTCCTACACACATATATATATAAGGCAGTTGCTTTAGACAATTGTAAAAGAATGCTGCTTTTTCAATTCATTTTGGCAAAGATTTCCTTTCTCGTCAAAGTGCGGCTTAGCTTTCTAAATAAAAATCGATAAATATTTTTCGGCACTCAATTACCAAATAAGTATATTTTCACCAAAAAAAGCGAAGACTTTTTCAATTTTTTATGTCGCTCCTCAAGAAGTTTTTTGTTGACTTTTTGCATCGAATTAAGGAAATTTCTTCTTGCTATTTATTTACATTTCTTGTGAATGAAATTAAAATGTTTGACAAGTATAAATTGAAATGTTTGTGAGAAAAACTCTTTAAATTCTTTTACTTCTTTGTTGCATAAAACGGAAGATTTTTTAATTCAACATTTTCTGATATTTCTGGCTCGTTTAGGGAAGCTTTTTGGAAACGTTGACTATTTTCCTTCTTATTTAAATAAAAATGAAAGAAAAATTCTGACTGTCGCTTTTACAGCAGTGACAGCAACATTTATAACTTAAAGTAATCCAAAACTATTATCTTATAATTAATGACTTTAAATTTTAACATTTAAGCATTTTTTATTATAAATAAGTATAGATTGTTTTGACACAGTTGACATTTTAATGTTTACGACATTGAGCCATTTTACTGCTTCAACGGAGAAAATTTATGGCAACTTCCCGATGATATTTTCTGTTGTGACTACTTACGATTGAATTTATTTATGTTAAAGTATAGAATTATATATATTGTGGATAATAAATGTTAATTAACGATCTCTCTACATACACATATATTTTAGGTCTCATATTGAGTCGCATCGATTTTTATTTCAACACAAAGCTCCTATTGGTTAATATAAATTGTATTGTTTCTACTGCTGCTACTCTCGAGTCAAATTAATTTATGTCCAAATAAAATAATTTTCACTTGACTTTAAGAAATTTATATTTGTAGAATAATTTATTGTTTTTTTTGTTTTTGTGAATGAGAAAAGATTTTTCATCATATTTATTTATTTAATTTAGCTCGTTTTTATCATTGAAAAGCTTGAAATGTTTTTAACTTTTAAAATATATAAAAAATGCGTTAAAAAAAGAAACAACAGTCAAAGCACTCAATCTTCATTTATGTCTTATTACTACAATAAATAATTTGCTGGGAATTTGTTAATCGTCAGAAGATTTATGGCAGAGATTTGGTCACAATATTTTAAATTAATTTGATGTAGAGAAAGAGAAAAAAAATCCCTCTATCCGATCCATCTATCTTGCATATACATACACTATTTTCGACATACATTTAATGTTCATTTTATGCTGGAATAAAGAACTACAGAGCTAGAGAGTGGGAGAAAATAAATTGAGATGTCTTCTGCATAGGGAAAAAAAACCAAACTTGCTTTTGCCTTGCTCTTCTTAAGTAGAAATAAAATTTTCATGAAAGACGAGAAAAGTTTTTTTGAGAAACGAACGGCAAAAAAAAATATTTTATTATATGAAAAATAAAAAGCTAAAGAAAGAATAAAGTTTTCTCTCCTTAAGCAAGAGAAAAATATAAATGAATAAATAGACTTTATCGTCATCATTATACATCAAAAATGAAAGAAAGCATATTTAAGAATGCAAAGGATTGTTAAGCATCAAGAAAAGTTTTATAAATATATACAAATACAAATGCAGACGGGAGGAATGAAGTTGCTAAACAAATTCTCAGATTATCGCAGATAAAAAAAGTCAAATTTTTGTTTAAAATGAAAATCGCAAATATATTTTGACAATAAATTTTATTTGTAAACACGACACAACGAAGAAGAAAAAGAGAACACAAATAGCAGACAATTTCTACTCCAGGGCAATCCTATTGTATGAAACATGTATGTGTATGTATTTTTGTGTGACGTGCAAACGAATTAAAGTACTTGCTTACTGTTTGCATACGACAGAACAGAGAAAAATTCAGGACGCGCGTGTTTTCAAATCAAAAAGAGAGAAAGAGTCGAAAAAAGTCGCATAAATTTTTAAACAAAATAAAAACCAATTTTCAAGTTTATCAGCAAATTTCTTGCTATTGTTAGGTTAAGAGAACATGCATGACTTGCTTGCTGCATATAAGTTGACCTACTCTTATCAAAGTGAGAAATGAGAGAATGGAAAAAGGAGGTCATGATAGAATTATGTCGAGTATGTGTGAAGTTGAATCGAGAGATTTACAAATTAGCAAAATAGATAGAGTGAGAAAAAGATAAAGATGCTTAGAAATAAAAAAAAATTAAAAAAATTGATTTCTGCCAAGTTTCTTGTTTCATCCCTCAGCATAAAAATATAAATTGCTTCTTTTAAGAGAGACATGGGATAAGACTTATTCGGAACACTTTGTCAAATTAGTTTAATTTATAGCAAAATGTGTTGAACAAAGTCCCATAAAGTCAAAAGAAAAAGAGAAACAATAAGAAGAGATTAGTAAGAGATTATAAGCACTATATTGTGTATGATAGACACATCTGTCTCAACAAAAATGCGTTGAAATCATCTACTTGTCAAAACACAGAAGCTCATCATTCACTCACTCTAAAGGAAGTTAGTAGCTCAAAACTAAAGATAGATCAGCAATCGATTCAAAAATCTTAAAATTAATATCGAACAGAGCACAATCATTGTTGTGGCATTAACTGATTAATGAAAAATTACTTTTTTTTTTAAAATGTTCTTGTTTTGAAATCACTAATTGATTGAATTTAAATTAATGTTCATCACATTCATTTTCATTCAATTATAAAGTTTCCCTTCAATCTCTTTTGCAAATAAATAGATAGAAGTAGAAGTGGAAGTGCGAGAAGGAAAACTTTTCACTGTACGAACGTGTTTTGTATTTTTCATTTCATTTTCATCGGCATTTGCTTATTGAAGAGGCGAAATTATCTATCTTTCTTTCGCTCTTTTTCTCATCTTCTCCTAGCATTGAAAATTAATTTTTTTCTTCTTCTTGCTCTCAAGGTACTTAAACTATATACAGATGCATGTTTATATTTATTAATAGATTTATTATCTCCTATAATCATCATTTATTCTGACATTTGTTTCAATTTATAATGCTGTTTGCGCTACTTTGACTTCATTCTCCTTCTCTTTTAATTAACAATGTTTTAGAAATATATTTACACTTCTCGTAGACATTTCAACTGCTGTACAGCTTTAATTAGATTAATTACGAACTCTATGATTGAAATATTATTTTGATCAGAGTTGTTTTCTGCTTGAATATTTTAAATTGAAGCTCAGACATTCTTTTGATGATTTCTCTGAATTCAAATAAGATTAATATGAATACCTTTGCTTGAATTTAAG
>JACWBX010003587.1:14779-25261 GCA_014622435.1 Polypedilum pembai
AACACAGTAATTCACTCAAAATTGGAAATTTATAGTTTAAAATTTTGTAAACAAATAAATTTAACATGCGCATGTACATGCATGCATGTAAATATATGACATGCGCATGCATGTTTCCGTTTAATTAGATTAATTACGAACTCTATGATTGAAATATTATTTTGATCAGAGTTGTTTTCTGCTTGAATATTTTAAATTGAAGCTCAGACATTCTTTTGATGATTTCTCTGAATTCAAATAAGATTAATATGAATACCTTTGCTTGAATTTAAGCTGATTTATGTAAATTTTCGACTTTTTAAATAGATGAGAAATTTCAAAAATGTCTTCTAAATAAAAAACATTACATTTTACTTTCTTTATATAGTTATTCGTTTGCAGAAACATTAAGTCTTAATATCAGCAAATATTAGACTTTTTCTTAATATAATAGTGAACAGTCAGTTATCTTTAATAATCTTTTACTGTAGGAAGCTCTAATTTTGAAAATTTCTTATAACAACTCTGCTTCTGATTTATTTTATTTATAAAGCTCACTTTTTAATTGGTTTATTTATATCTGATGTCACAATTATATATTTATTTGCAATTAAATTAAATCTGCATCAATCACAAATTGCAAATGAGATGAAAAATTTGTAAATAGTGAAGCTGAAAAGTATTAAATAAACAACGTCTGCCTCACATGTTTTTTGCGATGAATTAATTAGAGTGAATGAAAATATTGTTTAATTAAAAAAAACACGATGGAAAGATCAAAAAGCCACAGAGAAAAACGTGAGTTGCCACCAGTTTGTGTATATTTTTCTCTTTAATTTTCTTAAAGATGTCATCAAACATTTGGCCTCAATGTGTGTTTTTCGTTCTCTTAAATATATTTATACTCTCTTAGCATTTTTCTTCTTTCTTTTTCGAAAAATTTCATCTCTAAATCATCTTGAAACGTGAAAAAAAAATAATAACAACATCAGATGAGAAGAAAAATCCCTCAATGAAAGCATAAAGAGATCCAAAAGAGCGAGGCAGGTCGCATCATAAATACACTTTATACTTTCTTGTGAGATCGTTTATTTTCGCAACGTGATGTGTAAATAAGAAAAATTTATATATCGCGTGGAGCGGTTTTGGTCTTACAATATAAGCGAGGTCGCAGTGATGCCGAAAAGTGCTATGACCAGAAACAAAGAACAGAGAGCGAAACACACAAAATTTATTCATAATTTTATTTGATCAAAATCTTTTTATGACTTTCCATGTTGCTGCTCAAGATATCTTTCTTTTTTGGTACTTGACCTTACTTATTTACTTACTTGCTTATCATAAAAAGTTTCAATTTTATTTTTGGCTGCTGCTGTTGAATGAAACATCTCATGCGTTCCTAAAATTTTCAATAATACGATTTGTATTGAATTTTTAAACTTTTTCCTTATTTTTCCTCTGCTCATGAACTAGAATATAACAGTGAATGTATTAGGAAACTGTAAAAATAAATTAATGTGCTGGCAAGAAAAAGATTTAATTTCACAATTTTCTCATGAGATTTTACATTTGGAAAATATCGAAACTGATTTCTTTTCACTTTCTTTAAGTGATTTTTAATGCTTTCACATTTTTCATTCTATCCTTTTTGGAACATGAGAAAATTGCTTGCTAGATAATGAAGATAAATAATAACTATTTCCCTTTCACCTACTGTTACACATAATAGAATTTTATGTGATTTTAAATTGTACTTACAAAAGCAAGTAACATACATTCAACTTGTGTCACGCTTTATGAAAGAATTTTATGCGCTACTTCAGGAATTTCTTTTTCTTTCGCTTCACACTCTGTTTTTCATTTTATTTCAATGTCTCCCTGAAGTAAAGTAAGAGAAGAATGTGAATGTGTAAAATTTTTAATTTGACGTCGCAATTAAAATACGCTTGGTGGGTGTTCGGTGACTCAACATTAACATCATCTCTTTCTCATAGCGTCGTCGTTTCTACTCACTCAGGGAATTTATAAGAATTTTACATCATTGAAAGCAATCTCTCTTATTTTATCACAAAAAATCTTGGCAGATTTATTAAATTTCTGTTAGCTTCTACCAGAACTCGTGAGAAATCTTAGAAACAGGAAAATCTAAGTTAGCCGACACTTTGAAGACCTTGACATAATGAACTAGAATTTATATTGAAATCTGCATAAAGTGATTGAGAAAATAAAATTTTTATGACTCTCTCAGTCTCTATGAATAAACACCGAATACAACACCAGACGATAATAAAATAAACTCACCGCAGCATACACGAATGTGAACAATTTGTGAACATATCGTACAAGTGAAATAAAAATGTTTTTGTTTTCTCTCATCGCTAGCTCACTTTATGACATTGTGAAATGTTTGAATCTACTGCTGCTACTACTAATTATGAGAAGGAGGAGGATAAAATTGAAAAATCAATAGTGAAAAATAATTTTATTTAATTGATTTTTGATGTGCTAAATTTACACTATTAAATAATTCAACAATTTTCTCATAATTCACAATTTATAAAAAAGCAATTTAAACTAAACTATGTTTTATAGTTTACTATCTCATTTAGAAAATTGATTGAAATTCAGATTAATAATAATAAAAAAAGATCATTAAAACGTAACAACCTATAAAGGAAAAAAAAATGCCAAAAGAAATTGAATGAATTTGCAAAAAAGGAAGAAATTTTAAAATTGAAAAGCAACGAAGGAGAGGAAAAGAAAGAAAAGCGAGGAAAAAAAGAATTTTTCCTTTTGTGATCATCATCTTCTTAAGTGAAATCTTCCAAAGATGACAAAAAGAGCGTCAGATATTCTTTCCTTTTCTCTCATCTGATTTTTATTGCTCGTCCAATGCGCGCATACTTTTTGAATTGAATCGAGAGTTTTTCATCGCTTTTTCATCGATTTTCGTTCCTCTCAATTTCAATTAAAGACCATTTTTTACGACATCGAGTAAAGAAAGAAAGAAAGAGCATGAATTTGAAGAAATATGTGTGCAATGTTGAATGAATGGAGAAATGAATGAATGAATTCAATAGAAATAAATTTTCTTTCAATGAATTTAATGTTAGAGAAATTTAAAACATGTCAAACATTTGATTTTTCTCGAATGCCGCTCGCTCACAGACACATAGCTTGGACAATGGATAAAAAGCTTTCAAATCAAATTCCTTTTGATGGATCATTTCAATCTCTCTCGTTCTGCTCCCCAAATGCATATTTCATTACGTTTATTAGAGAAACAGACTTCGCTCAATAAAATGACGACATTTTCCCTCTCGCTAAAACATCAAAAGAAATTCTTTACTTCCGTTAGATAAATAAGAAGACAGCAAACACAAAAAACTGTTGCTAATAAAGTCGTCGTTTTATAACACAAAAGAATGAGAATAAGAGAAAAAAAAGAACCCCCTGAGGCTGCTCAGATATTGCAAAGTTAACTTATGTACAGGTTTAATATTTTACATTCAACTCCTTTACCTAACAAAATTGGCTTTCTCCTACTCTAGAAGCTTTTAAAGAAAGAAAGTTCAATTTGTTCTTTGAGTGAAATGTTTCAGAAATTTAAACTTATTAAAAAACAAAACAATTATTATAAAATATTTGAAAAAAGAGCTTTTGAGAAAAATTTGATTATTTTTAAAGCTTTTATTAATTTCATTTAACCCTAAAAAAATTCTGATTTTTCATTCATTATCTCTCAATCTCTCGTTAAAACGATTTATTTATACTTTTTTTATTTTCCCATACATAATTCTGTTGAATTTCAAGCTCGTGGTGAAGTATGTGCTGTACTTTGCCTTCTTCCTTAAATAAAAATAATAATAATAATATCGAATTTCCCAAGAGACGGGATGGGTTGTAAAATGAAAGAGAAAAATAAAAATGAGAAAAAGGAGGAGGAAGGCAAATAAGAGAGACAGAAACAGAGAAATATGCGATGATGTCGAATGAATGAAACATTAATTCTAATGCTCTAATGCCGCTTTGTCTTTACTGAAATTACCCAGAAACAATTTCCAACCATATTAACGAAATATATCGCTTAACGAATATATGGTGCTAACAACTTATATGTGTGTGCCTTCGAGGCACATACAAACGACAACGAGCTGCTTGTGATGACGACAACGACGATGGAGAGAATTCCCTTAAACACATACATATGATAAGAGCGAGTATGAAAGTTATTGCTGCGAGAAGATTGAAAAACATGTAAAAGGATGGCAATGAGCATAAGAATTTTAAAATTTAATAACAAGCATTTTTGCCTTTTCTTTTTCTCATATACTTTCTTATTATCATTCCACTTTCAGTGTGCGCCACGTTCTCTTTCTCTTTCTACAACGCTTTGAAATTTATGGATGCTTGAATCATAAGTAAAATTGTTATGCATCATGGGAAAATGAAAGTGTTTTGTGTAAAAAAAAATTCCTCCCTCTCATCTCAAAAAATAATTACAATCACTTCCTTCTAAGAAGATTCATGTTGCTGTAATAGAAAGAATGAAAAAAAAATGCAATAAATTATAACTCAATATTATTATTATACCATTATTTTCAACCATATTCTTGACTTTTTTTTCTTTTTATATTTGTGGTGCAATGTAATTAAGAATTTGATTTGTCTAGTACGTTTGCTGCTACATCAAAGAGCTATAAAACAATTTTCATTTCTTTTTCTTAGATTTATGACAAACATTCTTAACAATTTATAATTTTTCCTTCATTATTTCGAAAGAAGCAACTTGCTAACTCATTCACATCGAATGGTCAAATGAAAGATATTTAGAGAAAAATAATTATAGAAAGAAAATTGTGACATCAAAATTGATGAGTTCGTTGATTAAATGCGTGCTTCCTTTATGCATTGCGTAGGCAGATAAATTGTTTACATTCTCATCTTCATAAAAGTGTTGGCCCAATTGCTGTAAACATTCATAAATAATAATTTGGTTAATTTAATGTCTACTTAACGGCGCCCTCCACGAATGTTTTTCTTTCTCCTCTCTTCTCTCATTGACTCGATATGCCACATTGCATTTTAACGATCGATCTTTTATAGAGGGGAGATCACATTTCACAAAGTGGAAATTTTTTTTTTGTTTGTTGTATGCGATGCCAAAAATTATGAATTTCTTTGTATAAACATGAAATCTTGTGAAATATATTCTCAATCATTTTTTTTCGTGATTTAAACAAGGTAAAGATACTTCGACTAATTATAAATTGATAAAAAATAACACGAAAATTCTTTTTAACATACAATAATTAGAAATTCAATAGACTTTGACATATTTGCTTCTGAAAATGTAAACAATAATAAAACATTGATGATATTAATCATCAGTGACATCTAAAAAGTGCATTTTCCCGTTACAAATCAGTGTATTGGTGCAATAAATTAATTCGCAAGAATAATAACAAATTTGATCTTAAATTTAGAAATATCACGTTTGTGGTGAAGTTTAATTGGTTAAAGAGATTTTGAGATGAAATTTTATTACCATATCAAAAGAAAAATGCGCAAAAAATGTAAATAAAGAATTTTAAATAAAAGTTTTTGAAACTTGCATTTCAAGTAAAAGCTCTGAAATTTCATTTATATTGAAGTTTTTTGAATAAGCTGTCAATAAAAACAAAAAGTTTAAATTAATTAAATTAAAATAAAAATAAAAAAAAAATATTTTCAAATTTTAAAATCATAGAAAATTTTTAAATTAATAATAGAAGTATTTACACCTTGAAATTGTAAAATAACACAGAAAATTTTTGTATTTCTTTTACAAATTGAATTATTTTTATTGTATTTTTTTCATTTCTTACAGCTATATTCTAGGCATAATAAAAAATACATTTTGCATATTAAGCGATACACTCACATTTCACTTCTGTGTTTTATTATTGTAATGAAATTAATTCCAAGCAACTCTTTTTTTATCAAAATTTTTTTTATTACTTTTTCGCAACAGTCTTTCCTCACTTACTTATCTAATAAATGTTGTCGACAATGATTAATTAAAATGTGTTGAAATCAGTGAGCTCGATTAATTATATATTTTTAGCAACTGGCTCAGTGACATTTATCATGAATGCTCATGTATGTAAGCTTAAAAAGCTCTTTTAAGGATTATATATTATGATAAAAATGTGTATAAAATTCACATGAATAAGAAAAAAAATTATGTCTTTTATTATGTCAATTACTTCAAGTGTAAAATTCTAAAATATGCATATAAAATGCTGCATGTATGTTATGTGTTATACTCGGCATTCATACGGCAGTAATTTGTCTGGTTATCTTTCTTTTCACTGCATACTTAAATACTAACTATAGACACAATTATAATAATAACAGAGGGCAATAATATAATACACGAAAAAATATAATAGTCATCATCGATGAAGATGACGACTTAATTGGTCCATTGCAATGGAATATAAAGATGAACGGAATTAATTAATTAACTAACTTATAACAATGCGTGTAAAAATCAAATTTTATGTTGGAACGCAAAATTAAGAAGCAGCTTCTCATCTCTTCACCACTTTACAATTAAAAATCACATTGAACTTTAATTTATGTACAAGCTTTAAAAAATAGAAAATTAATTTGCGTAATTTTTGTTTGCATTTTCTAATAAAATTCAATGGTGTTGAATTTTTTTTGTGTTATTTCCGTTATACGAATGTATGTATGATGCCGCTCTTGAGAAAAATATGTAATTCAATGCTCACAGTAGCAGCAGCTGACGAAAAATTACGCAAAAAATAACTTTTTTTTATTGTTATTTTGATTTTATCAAAAATTTAAATCAAATTGAAAACAAAAAAGCAACAAGCTTTCTAATGTGTTTTTTAAAGTAAATAATAATAAAAAAGAGGAAAATAAATTGATTTCATCACACTCGTATAGAAATAGAAGCAGCACAAAATGATAGACACACATTTGATTCTTTATAGATTTTTCTCTGTCAAAAATAAATAAATAGCTGATGTTCTAATATAGAATTTCATGTGTGACACAATATTAGCAAGATAGTGAAAAGCTTTTTATAGAAATAAAATACACTTTGTAATTTTAAATGCAATAATGATATATAGAGAATAAAGTTTTTTTTTTGTTTTAAAAAAGTAGGTCTGTTCCGCGTGTTTCTTCGCTACTCCATCGGTGGCTTTCAGCATCAGTGGCCGGCTTTAGATAATCATCTACGTCCTCATCGGGATTTGATATGAATGTATTCTCTTCGGATGATGCCGATGAGGGTGATGGCGTTGTTCTAGTTATTCCCAATTCGAACGATGCAGCATTAGCTTTTTGTGGTTGATAATTGGCAAATGGCGTTGAGCCTAAAAATAAAATTGACATAAAAAGAAATTTCTATAAAATGAAGAGAAATGGCACATGATAAATCCATCATGTTGAGAGAGAACATTCATAAATGTCTTTAATAGCAAAAATAATTTAATAATAGTAAAAGATTAATTCTCACCCAATGGCACGGAGGTCAGCAATTTCGAAGAGCTCGCTCGTCCATAAAAGTTTGCATCCACTTCATCATCATCATCGCCAAATGTCTCATCAATCATCAACGATGTTTCCGATGGATATTCATAGGTTGCCGTTAGTGAATCATCAAATTGAATTTTGAACTGTAAAGAATATAGAATATTTATTGAAAGAAGTGTTAAAATTATCTATTGCAGTGCATTATTCATAATAATGATAAAGAAGCTCAAACAACCGTTAATGATACTTTATTTTCCGTGAGAAAAAAATGGTCATCTCACTTTATTTATTTTTATAGCAAGTTAATCGTCCAATGTTCGCAGCCTCATTCAAGCAAAAAAAATTGATTTATCGGACATATACTCTTTTTTGAGGCAATTGTTTCCGATTTTTATTGAAATCATTTTTCATCATATTTTTCTTTCTCTCACACTCAATCAGTCGACAATAGAACAAACAAGAATGAAAATCATGGATCTTCATCTATTGCTTTATTTTCAATCAATTAATTCTCAATGGATGGTAATATTTACAATAGAAAGCGTTTATAAAATGCTTGACGTTTATATAACAACAAAATTCTCTTCATTCAGTAGTTCGTGCGAAATTTAAGCCGCTTTATTGAACCACATCTACAATATAGCTTTTCTCACATATTTATGTACATATATTACACAGTATACATATACGTTGACAAATGATTGCCAATTCGTAGCAGGGGAAAATACATAATGAATTGGTGCTCATGAAAATGACCAGATGTTGTCGTCAATGCTGCCACTGCTGGTTCTGGTCGGCGAAATGAAATATATATTATGTGCGCCAAACTATTTGTCAATTTCTGATTTATTTTGTTTCATGCATCATTGAGAAGAGACATGAAAAATAAATACTAATGAAAATGTGCTCAAGATAAGTAAATGTAAGTAAATTATGTCTTTTCACACTTATTCTTGTTCTCACTCACAAAAAAAAAACTCTATTAATCTTAAGTGTGCTTGGCATTGAAATAATTAAGGAAATTAGTTTCTAAAAAATTAATTTGCTACTACTGCTGTGAATAGCACACAGGACTAATTCACTAACAAAAAAATTTCAGTTGTAGAGCTTTTCCCACTCTTTTTTTCGCACAAATATTTTCATTAAAATTACTAAAATTATTTCATGTAGCTCAAAAAGAATTTCTTCCTGTTCCAATTTATTTTTAATCTTTTCTTCTTCTTCTTGCTCATTGCAAAATTTTTTTAATCAAAAAATTCCAGACAATTTATGCAAAGCTGTTAAATCATGTAATGGAACTTTAGTCAAATTTGTTCTTTTTAATGAAAAAATTAGTAGATACTGTTTGATCGTGCCTACATAGTTTAATACCACTTATACCTCTTCTTCATGAACTTTCATCATGTTCTAATTTTTTTTTTTTCATACAATTTTCTCTTGATTTCCGCTCATTATTTCTCGCTTGCTTTTGCTCATTCATTTTTCGTAAAATGCTTGACTATGATATTCACAGTTCATGTGTATGTACAGAAGAGCAATTTTTTGTGAGAGAGTTAAAAAGTTTATTAATGAGCATACCACAATAATAATGATTCACTTTTTTGAGTTCAAAAAGTTCAATTGTACTGCTTTTCAATCGATAAGTCATTTTATCATTTCTCAATGTGAATACTATAATGGTGATATCTTTTATTTTGGACTTCATTCTATCTGTACAATAACTTTCTAATTCTCATATCAACTTATTTACATTAAAAAATAAAACAATGAAACTGATTAAGCGAGAAAAAAAAACTTCTAATCTCTCTCTCTCTTGTAGGCAATTTCCCCTCTATTTTTGCAAAAGTTAATGACTATTAAAATTAATCGATAAAATAGAGCTAATTAATAGGCGTGATTAATTGTTATTGTTTTTCGTTCTTAGACAGAAGTTCATTAAGATATTCAATCTCATTCTTTATTTAACTTCAGCTTTAATACACTTCCAATAAGAAATTTGCAGCTTTTTTCTAAAGCATCACACAAAAATATTCTTCTATTTTCATGTCTCTTCATTGTTCATTTTCAAACCGCCGCTAGTGTAACTGCCTCTTTAACAGAGTGTTGACTTTTTTCTACAACAATTTATGTGTGCTTCAGAGTGGAACCATTTATCAATTATGCAATTCTATTTTGCCGCTTACAGTCATCTCGAAAGTGTCGAAAAGAACTTATGAGTTGTTGAAAAAGTGTAGAAAGATATTTTTCTGACTACATATGACGTCATTGTATATATACAGTGAAAGAGTGCATGCACGTACGTAAAATAGGCATGGTTTATATACTAATTTCTATGTCGTTTAACTTGAATGATTTTCCGTCTACTACATAATCGTCAGTGAATAATATATATTTTTTGAATGAATGAATAAGCGAACGAGGAAAGAAAGAAGTCAGTCAGTTTTGAAACATGTTGGACATTATTGTTTATTTAGCATGGTATTACGATGACTACAAGAAATCATAACTGAAGGGACTTTTCTATGATTTTTCTTTCCCTTCGACACTTTCCGTTTATAAAACTTTCCTCATTGTTTACTTAGGCTCTGTTTATATTGGAAAAGAGGAAGAAGGAGAGCGAGAAACAAGTTGTTTGGCTCGTTCAAATTGTGTCGCACTTCTTCCTATTCATTCGGAGAATTCTTAGTAAATAGCCTTTAAGGGGTAAAATGTAGGAAATGTCTTTCAACTAGATCTTTAACACATTAACCATTCATACCATTTGCCTTTGTCACTAGACTGTTTAAATACACACAAAATTTTAACGCCTTTAATAAATTGACTACCAAAATAAATGAAATGTTCACTCTTAGAAAAAAATTTACAAACAAAATTGTAAATTCTTGGTTTTTACAAATTTACTAACATTTTGGTAACTTTTACTAAAGATTTTGTAAAATATTATGTTTTTAC